>MU226278.1:2106308-2125731 GCA_018584345.1 Thuja plicata | reverse complement strand
AAAATTATAAAAAAAGTAAAAATTAATAAAATAAAATAAATTTGAATCCATAAAAAGCTTATTCTCGAATAAGAAATGAATTCCAGCTTTTTTTTAGAATTAACTTATGCTGGAATAAGCCCCAAAACGGGGATAATTTTTCTAATTCGAGAATAAGGAAAATGCCCACAAACAGAGAATAAATTTATTCTAGCATTAACTAATGCTTATTCCAGCTTATTCCAGTTTAATTCCTTGCGCCAAACGGGCCCTTTATGATTTAAGAAGAGGATGTTATAACGGGAATGGGGAGGGGATCCCGGGAAGGCCCTACTATTATATGGACTCCGAGGCTGAGGGAAACAAGAACACAATTACCCTACTTGGAAGTCCGGCTTTTGCCAGAAGCACCCCGTAGGGAAGCTTGAAAACAATATCAGCTCAGACCAAAGGCAGCATCAACCCCAACCCTACCTGTGTCAAAGCCGGCATGCAGAGGAATCATCTTCTCCGATGAAAAATCCCTCTAGGACACTGTCCAATGATGAGGACCAACCTCTTTGGGGACCATCCCCTCTGAGGTCCGGACACCGCTTTCTGGTCCAATGATGAGGAGTAGCCCGGGAGGGAGACCTTTGATACCATTACAGATCCACCCTACAATATGGAGTGAAAAATAATACCTCAATAATTGATGAACAAATATGATTCAATTGTAAAGCAAGTCGAGAATCTGAAATACTCCTAAGCTATACAAAAATTCTTTAGCTCCCAAAATTCTCCTTCCACTTGATTGGATAGCCTCCAAATAAATTTCAATTCAGATATATAGAAAATTGGATAATTAGGTTTTGAAAAAGTGAAACTTAATTAGGATTTAAATTTTAATTAAAAGTTAAAAGAAATAATTTAATTTCAATTTTGAATTAAATCAATTGCACAACTTAACTTTATAAATTAAAATCAAATTCATAAATCGAAATGCAAGAAAATATTTTGATTAAATTAAATAAATTAATCATGCAACTTAAAGTAATATTTAATAATTTAATTTGCATAATTAATTATAATTTTTATATTTAATAATTATTAAATCTCAATTATTAAATTAAGACTTAAAAATTTAATTAATTAATTAAATATATGTATTTAATTAATATTAATTTATTAAATAGCCATTTATTTAATATATTAATGTTTTAACCTTGTCAAAGGTCTAATTATTAACAATAATATTCACCATAATTAATGATTTTAAAAAAAAAAGCCAAAAAGCATCATAAATCTAACTGAAACCATCTAAACAAAAAATAACAGAAACAACAAGTACACATAGATAGGCTCATGAATCTATGTCACCTTGACATATTTAGATAGGTTAGTCGGTTAGATTTGTGTCCATTCCTTTGACAAAATGTAAGTTTAGGGTAGGCACTTGGGCCTGAACACTATCACCCCTCTTTCAGCATTGAGATATTATGATAGGGCACACTCACTTCTGCCAATTCAGGAAAAACGTATACCTATAAACCTGTTATCACAAAGATGAACATATACATACATATAATATAATAGACAATGGTTGAGATCAGTACATCATGTAGATCTCGCCAAAGCGAGTAACTACAATCTTTTCCCATAACATACTAAACACACCAAAACAAAATGTAAAACATACATAAGATCCATGTGCATACAGATATAGTGTCAGTATTGTCAATAAATCTATTAACATAATGACATCATATCATATAAATAAACATCAAGAAATAACCATAAATATAAATGTAAACACAAGATATTATAGAATTATTCAATAGATCATAAATATCAAATCATGATGAAAATTAATACATGAACATCTTCAAAACCAACTGAAATAACCAAGACACCTTTCAAAAGACCTAAAAGAGTTCGACAAATGAAACTAAAAGGAAAACTACAGGGTGGGTATTACACCCCCCCTAAAATTAGTCCTAATCCTAAAATCCTAAAACAAAAGTAGAGATATGAATCTCTCAAACTCAAACCATCCTATAGATTCATATAAGACTCAACATGTGGATCCCATAAGAGATAAATTTTTGATTCCTTAATTATATTTTCTTTAGTTTTGTTGTATACCCATGTGAGTGGTCTTAATGTTGTCTACTTAGCATGGTAGGAGTGGACCTTTGGTTCCATGAGGTCATGTAGTAGTGAGTCTTTTACCAATCGAGATTTGGTGTCTTATACATTCTTTGATTATCCTTGTTGTAGTTATATCTTCTTGATTATTCTGGAGACTTGTTCTTTATCATAAGTTTTATATTTGTACCTTATCTATACATTAGTTGGAATCCATTCAGAGGATATGACGTGTTGATAATATGCCCTGCAAATTATGCAGTGGATGCTGATTCATTATGTATACCTTCGGTATTAGTTGTATATATGATCTTATTATATGACATATATGTTATAATTTTAGTTGATGTATCTTTTCATGTTAGTTCCTTCATGGATGTACTTCGTAGATAAGTTAGCTTAAGTAACTCTACATCAAGCTACCCTCGAGATTTTTAATATATGTTTGAGTTGCATTTATGTGTATGTCATGTGATTCATTGGACTTCTTCTACATTGTTATCATTATTGTTTGTAAACATTAACAAAACAAATCCATACACATAGTGTCATGTTCTAGGTTATATCTCATGGGTTCCTTGGCAGGGCGTTATAAACAACCAATACAATACCGATAAGACTCTTATGGAGGAAATCATTATATAATATTACTAAATTCTCCTTATAACACCTAAACCTCCACATTTATCCAAGTCACATTGTTTAACATCTTGGACTATTTCTTCCAGACATTGGTGAGGATCTATATGTTAACTACATCCAACTAATGGTAATAAACCTAACCAAAAAAATATAAATAAAATCATTTAATTTTGTATTTAAAAACAAATGTCATAAATCCATTGGATTGAATAATGTTACCTACCTTTTTATGTATTTTCCTCTAAATTATCTTTGCAATACAAATGCAGATGGTTGTGTTAGCTCACACAAAAAAATTTGTACATAATGCATTATCAAACAGTCAAAAATCACCTCCTTTCACACGCCATAACATTTTTGTCCAGCAGTTCTCCTGTCATATAGTATAAACTTCAAATATTAAATTTTCTTATATCTGTGATTCGATTTTAAACTCTAAAGATATCTAGCACTGGCAAGACCTCCATATGTCAATCGTTTGACTAAGTCACATTCAATTTTTAGGCCACTAACTTCTTCTATATAATACATTGTAGATTCTCTTCATGCTCACTGGAACAGTGGCTCTATGAAAGTCCCTTTTTTCAATTATCTATCATGTTGGAGGCACGAAAATGCTTTGGTAGGAGTTCCAAAGTTTCTTCTAGTGGTACCCCTTTATCATTTTTATCTGTTAGCTTAAATAGATCTCCCAGATCTCTTCATACAAACCTAGCTTCTAGATAATGTTAGACATATCATTGCAACATAGGTACGAAACCATTTGATCCTCCAATACCAAATGAGAATGCAATGATCAAATCATGGTTAAAGATTTAAAAATAGTGACCAATCAAATTTTAGTTAGATGCCTTCAAGATGCATATTAAATTGATTCATATTGGCTATATAAATCCACTATCCCAGTGAATAACTTTATATGGGAAACTAAATTCCCAAATAACAACTATAAACTAATATTTGTTTATTAATCTTAACTAAAGGCTAACCCTAATTAATGTAAAACTGCAACATGAAATACTTACTACCATTACAACTCCTTCCATTTGTTAGGTAATGAACATAATAAAAAATAGCTTTTATATCATCATCCAAATTAATATCAAGAAAAAGCAATTCAATAACTAGAGTATTAAACTCATTAAGATGATTCAAAATAATTATTCATTGTTTCATTTTTAGATTATACAATCTCTTCATACTGAAAACTTTATTGGTAGCTAGGGTCATCTCATGCATACCAAAAAGTTTATCCTAAAGACTCTTGGTTGTCTTCTCTGGTTTAATGTTGAACAATACATTACTAGATTGTAAGAGAAAAATTATTGGTTTGGCTTTCTTGTCTAATGTTACTCAATCTTCATCTATTATAGAATTCGGTTGCTTTAATTTCCCTTATAATGAAAGAAAAAATATTGTATAATTAATAGTGATCTTATTTTTACTTTCCAAAGCCCAAAGTTCAGCCCTAAAAATTTCTCAAATTTCCTCTTATCTGGTTCCTTCATAATTCTTCAAATTCTTTATTGATGTCCAACCAAAGCTTCACCACCAAGCTCAGATACTGATTGTTGGAGAATACATAGTGGATAAAAAAATATGAAAATAAAGTAAATAAAGAAAATAAAAATAATAGAGACACAAGAACATGGATTCTATAGTGGTTCACCAAGATGGCTAAATACATTTTTTAAGCAAGTTAATTATGTTATTAATCTATAACAATATACAAAAATAATTACATATATACAACTACAATTAATCACTTCCTATCAAAAGAAATAAGTTGTACAAACATAAGGAATTAGAGGGAAAATATTCCATTGGGTTTCCTCTTCAACATGCTCTAGAGTTTCCCTGCAACATTAGTGTTCGACACCATCTCATTTTGGCTTTATGTTTGGCGAATCTTCTAAAATACAATTTATCATGACGATCCATATATATTCCAATAGTTTCTTTATAAATACTTGTATGTCAAAGATGTTTCTCTAAAGTTATGCAGTAATATGCATTTTTTGCGAGTATGCCCAATTTAAGTGATTTTGATGCTTATATAATGAGAAATTGCAAAGAATTTATGGAGGATGAAGTCGCTATTTTTCCATGCACTAGAGGATTTCTTATTTTGACATTTGAGTCTTTTGGAGAGAGTAAGTTGGTTCTTGAGTGTGGTTCTTAGACTCTCTGAGGTGATTTTTTTGCATGAAACCTTGACATCCCTGGTTTGACCCTCAAAACGAGACTTTGTCTTCTAGTATTCTTTTGGGGGTTTTCTTGTAAAATATTTTAGTTGAATCTAGAAAAAAAGGATATTTATAAAAAAGAGAAGACAAAATTTTTAGAAAAAGCATAAAAGAAAAATCGAGAGAAACAAATATGAGAATGAATATGAATGAAATTCTTGTATTAACAACTGCAAAGTCTATATTTTTGTTAGGACTAAAATTAGAGTGAAGATCATGACTTATATTATGCATCATTTGTTACTGATGAAGCAAACTACTCTTGTACATTGGAATTAACGATGACAACTACCATTGCAGGTCCGGTATAAATGGAGAGAGTTGTAAGTGTGGTAAATTTGAATTAATAATAACACCCTCCCTTATGTCTAACTAAGGAGGAAACCTAATTAAAAGATATAGGAAAGAGGGAAAACATAGTGGAAATGAAATGCACCTCAAAATGTACACTCACATTGTATTACAAAATTTATGCTATATTGTCGTTCACTACAAGAAGATCTCATAGAAAGTGAAAATGAAATAAATTGGAATGGAAGGATCAAGTATCCACTAGCCAAAGAAATCAATGGGAGATGCAATAGGTTCATATAGACTATAAAAAAAATAATTATCTGAAAAGGATGTGTCCCTACAAGACAAAGAAATGAAAGTCTCAATGTCATCCATAAGAGCCTGGTCTTCCAAGAAAAATTTGAATTTCAAATGATGATCTAATGTCTCCATATAATTATTTAATTATGTTCTAAGAAATGAAGGGTCACTCTATGTGCTTTATGTTATAAATATTATCCACTGAAATAATAATGCATATTAGTCCATAAATTTTTTTATTACTATTCAATCATGCATTCTTCTATTCATAGTCTCTTGGCTCAAGATCATGTATAAGGAGATAGGGTAGTAGATCATGCTCAAGATAGTGATTCTTTATTCCTTATTTTTAGGAAATATATTTCTCTAAGGCTAGGTTATCGACATAAAAATTAAAATAAAAATGTGGAGACACGATTAACCCCCGACTAACATTAATGAAACTTTATCTAAGTTTGTGATTTTAAAAAAAGAGTTATTAAGAGACATGCCCTAAGACAACATAAATTCCATTCTAATGTAGGACTAACCTTGAGTAACTAGAATATATTATTTTTTACTTCTTCTTCCTAGCACCGATGCACTTTGATATTATATAAAAATTTCCAATCGAACCTGAAAGAAAAATAGGGACTTTTCTAGGAAATAGAAGAAAAAACCTTTAGAGAAAAGGAGCTAAGAATCAGTACGATTGAAATTCTTATATTAACGACTACAAAGACTGCATGATTTATAAAAAGTTAACTCTACCAAGATGACTATAATTACAGTGAAGATCTGTAGCTATTTTATGAATTCATTACTGACAAATAGAACTACTCTTTGACAATAGAATTATCAAAGACAACTACCATTTCAGATCTAAAATAAATGGATACAAATGTAAGTGTTATAGATAAAAATTAAAGGTAATTTTTTTGTCTTATATATCATTCTAGTTTAGGGATTTTTTTTGAACAAGAAATTACTTATGCAAGAATAATTATTTCTCAATGGAAACAACTAATTATCAAAACTCTACATTTGTGTACATACATGCACAAATGGACCAATTCAATGGTGTAGAACAACATAGCTTCCATCAATGGTGTGAGATTAATGTTATAAATAGCTTCTAGAATATGATAAAATTTCTTTTACATGTAGAGAATGATACTCTATAGATCATTTTACACCACAATGTCAAAAGCTACAAGATTTGGAAAAGTGGATGACCATCTTGGTGGTAAGCCCTCCTATTGGGAGGGAGGTAAATATCAACACTATATTAATCCTACCTAATCACAATATGAATGAATTGATATCCAAGATTATCCAAATGATAGTCAGTTACGATTACCTCATATACCATCAAGCACTACAGTGTCTCCCAAATGGAATGCTCAGGACACTATCACTAACTTGAATAATTATATTCCCTCTACTATATCTATAATAGTGAAGTCTTATCTTTCTAAAGATACCATGATTGTGATGGATAAAAAATTCTCTATTTTATGCCCAAGTAGGAATAACACACATGATCTAAAAATAACTCAAATAGGACATACGAACAAAATAATTTCAAAACTCACACATTATTGCTCCTTAGGATTTTAGAAAAGGAGAAAATTTCTCATAAATTGTAACCTTATAGGGAAACCATTTTTATGGTTTGACCTTGCAATATTTTATAGGTTGGCCTTTTTCCTATACTTTTGAGGAGGGTAGATTTTGGTTAGGTTTGGGTTCGGTCCAAGGTTGGAAGTGAAGATGATAATTTGAATAGATATGAAAATATTTTTATTAGTAAAGTGGGTGAATCCCCTATAATACTATAAACTAATTAGGAAAAATAAAAATTATTATGTCAATATTGATGTTTTAAATTAAAATATTTAATGAGTATCATATTAATTGTAATAATATTTGATTTTAATTGTAAAGCTATATACAATAATAAATAAATAAAAAATATTTATATATTTAATTGATTATATATTAAGTTAGAGCATATCATTTATTTTAATTATTAATAAATAAAAATTGGTCCTTCGGTCTACGAGTTAAGTTGAATGACTTTCAAAAATTCCACCAAGGTTCAAATCTTGGTGAATGCAAGGCTCCAAAATTATAAGGGATGAGGCTAAAATTGGTAATGGACAAGTATCATGGAATTGATGCATAAAAGGAAGTGCCAATGAGCATCACCCATTATATTAAAATGTCTTTCTCATAAAATTACAGAGTTAGAAGATGGCACAATTAGAGGTGTTGCTATGTGAGAATCATTGTATAGATCCCACAATATGTTAGATTTGGGGGTCTCTTCAGGATAATGATGAGGGTACCATCAAAGAGATCTCAGTTATGACTCCATTATGTGACGATCATTGTACAAATTTTGCAGATAGTTTGATTCAGGGATATCTTCAGGATAATTTTGAGGGTACCATCAAATAGCTCTCATTTATGCCTCCATGCACACTTTTCACAAAATTTGAGATTATTTTTCATTTTTATAAAGTGTTTACCTACTTTTTTAACACATTAAGATATATGTTTATGCTCATGCAATATATGACAAGAAAGTGTTAGGAGAGCTCTATAATTGTAAGAGCCATAGATTGGGATCAAACAAAGTCTTCCAACCAAGAGTTAAACCCTAGTGTCAAGCATTTTATGTTCCAAGAAAACTTGATTATTATGACAAATATGCAAGACACATTCAATAAAAGCATTGTAGTTGAATTAAATGATCACAAACTTTCTTATGAGATGATAATAGAGTTGGCTTCTAAAATGATTTACAAAAGTGAAATAGAGGACAAAGTATTTTTAAAGAAGAGAAAAGGCCCCTAAGTGGTAAGAAATTAGCTAACAATGACAACCTTCAGTTTATTAGTGGTTAAGATCAGTATAAGGTATTCAAAGTATACAATAATCCATCTTTCAAAAGCTGGATCTTAGTGATGAAAGAAGATGTTGTAGTGGTTGTAACTAAGACTTATAAATTATCTCTACAAGGGTGTCTCTGGGAGGACATCGGAATCAAACAAGACTTTCAAGTGGATTTATTGATTTCTCAAGACCTTAATTATGACAATCACATAGATTAGAATCCTTAGGGTGTTGGGGATTTTGTAACTGAATAGACTAGGGAAGATCATACAAAAATTGGGCTACTCGAAGATCTTTAGAACTTATCCCAAATTGATATGGAGATAGAAACTTTCAGAGATAAGGATGAGGTTGATCAAAAGTTTGACAAGGATTCACATAAGTTAGAGCTAATAATTCCACTGAGGGGTATGATTATAACTTAGTTTTATCCATTGATTAATCTCCTAGTCAAAAGGTACAAAGAAAATTCACTCCCAAGAAGAGGGAGAGAAAGCCTATGTGCTTAAAGACTAAGGAAAAAATTACAGTAGGTATTTAGTCAACACTAGATGACAAGGTCACACCTTCTAAAAGAGTGACAAGGAGAACTAAGGGTTCTCCTTGTCAGCAATGAGGATGGCCTCATGGAATGTGAGAGGCCTAAATGCCTTTGAGAAAAGATGTAGAATCAATCAAGAGCTAGATTCTTTGAGGACAAGTATCATTTTATTACATGAAATGAAGATGTTACAAGAAACTTTTGACAAAACAATTTGAAAAAAGCAAATTGGAAATTGATTCACAGGTAGGGGTATGCAGATTCATGTGGTATTTCTTTATTAGGGGACCCCAAATCAGTGCAAAGGTAGGTAAATCAGAATGAAAATTGGAAAATTTTGAAAATAAATGTGGTTGACCTATCTTTCATCTTGATTAATGTTTATGGCCCCACGGAAACACATGACAAATAGAGGTTGTGGCTGAAAATGACCCACAACATCCAAGATCAAAATGATCAGCATGTAATTATGGGTGGAGACTTTAATGCTATTCTTAAGACATCAGAAAAAGGGGGTATTTATCCTTCATTGAAAATGATTCAATATTTTTTGAATTTTGTAGAGGATAATAATCTGATGGATGTTGATCCTAATAATGGTTCCTTTACATGGATGAATAAGAGGGATAAATTCTCTCAGATTGCAGTCACATTGGATAGGTTCCTTATATTCTAGGAGTGGAAACTAAAAAATATCACATTCCATTCAAAATTTATGGCTCGGCCAGGCTTGGATCACTATCCCATCTCTCTACAAGTTTACTTTCCAATGGAAAATCAGGAGCTCCCACATAAACCTTTTTTTAAAATTTGAAAGGATGTGGCTTCTTCATCCCTCTTTTTCCCTTATGAAGCATTGGTGGGTAATTTCTCCGATGTGTGACAAGTCTCAAATGTACCAGTTTGCAGTAAAAATGAATAATATTAAAAAGCAAATAAAAAAATGGAACAAGTTTGTATTAAAAAATATATTTAAAGAAAAAGAGATGGTTAAACGATAGTTGGTGTATGTCTTTGAGAAGAATATTAATAAGGGTATGGATAATGACAACTATGTTACACAGAAACATTTACATCTTGAATGGGAAGAATTATGTAATAGATAATAGGTATACAGGCACCAAAAGTCTCGGGAACTTTGCTTAAGAGGGGCAGATAAAAACACAATATTTTTGGGATTTCGCAAAACAGAAGAGATATTAAAATTGTATATTTTCCACTAATAAAGAAGACACTGGGAATTCAATATAATTTTCTAATGACATTCAAGATGAAAGGGTAAGGTTCTCCAAAAATATTCTTGCTCCATCTAACCTTGCGGCACTAGTTAGCCTTCAGTTGCAAGATCTTCTTAATGCTATTCCTTCAATTGTTACAGATTTTTATAATGTAGCATTATTGGCTCCCTTCACAATTTTTGAACTTAGGAGAGTAGTATTTTCTTCTCCCTTGGATAAATAACCTAGTACAGATGGCTTCACGACATTATTTTTTCAAGTTTTCTGGGATTTCATTGGGTGGGAATTGCTTGTTGTTATTGAAGAATCAAGAAAAAGTAAAGATATGTTAAAATACTTCAATACAAAAAACATAGCCATTATCCCTAAGGTCAAGTCTCCTAAAAAATTCTTAGATTTCTGACCGATTTTGTTATGCAGCACAATTTATAAGATTATAAAAAAGACAATTTAATTGAGAATGCAATATCTGATTCCAAATGTTGTATCACAAGAACAACAAGGTTTTGTTCCTGGTAGAGAAATTATGGAAGGGACCTTGGCTTTGCACGAGGTTTTACATTCAATTAGTACTAATAAGTCTTCAAATTGCATTATCAAGCTTGACATGATGAAAGCTTATGATAAAGTTTGCTAGGATTTTCTCTTCAAAGTATTACAAAAAATTCGATTTGCTAAAGGTTGGTGCAAATGTATTAGAGCTTGTATTTCGGGTGCATGGTTTTCAATATTAATAAATGGGGTGTTAGCTGGTTTTTTTTCATCAAATCAAGTGATTGGGAAAGGTGACCCTCTATTGATGGTTTTGTTCATATTAATGGCTGAAGCATTCAGTAGGTATATTAAGAGTAAACATGATCTTGGTTATTCACAAGGTACAAAGATTGGGGATACATATATTTCGGTCGCATACTCCTTATTTTTTGATGATACTTTTCTTTTTGGGGCATCCACTGTTAAGGAATCCAAATAGATTAAACATAATTTGGACTTGTATACACTAGCCTCTTGCCAAAAAGTCAATGCTCATAAATAAAAAATCTATCTCTTCAATACTAACCATATTATTTCAACTAGAATTCCCAACATCTTGGGATATACAACGTATTTCCTACCATTTGTGTACCTTCGCATTCCTTTTTTTATGGGAGCTAAAAGAATTGTCTATTGGTTTCCTATTATTTATAAGATCAAAGCTAGGATAGGGGCTTGGAAAGATAGATGAATTTAACTTGCATGTAAAATTCTTCTTATTAAAACAATGTTGTCAGTCATCCCTAAGTATTATCTATTAGTGTTAAAAGCTCCTTCGTCAGTGATTCAAACAATTCAAAATGTGCTTAGAGATTTCTTATGGTCTGGGAATATAAATGGTGAAAAGAAAATTCAACTTATTTCATTGCAAGACATGGCACATGTGAAATTATTGGGTGGTGTTGGTCTTCATGATTTGGTAAATTGAAATAAATCCTTTGGAGGCAAGTTAGTATGGAAAATGTATTCCAAGCTAGAAAATAAATGGTGTCAAATTATGAAACACAAGTACCTAGATAATGATTTCCCTTCAAGATTATTCTCTATCAAAGACCCCCTAAAAGAATCTTCCATATGGGATTTTATGATAGCATCAAGAGATATTGTGATTAAATATATTACATGTGAGGTGAATAATGACAAGAAAGTTAAGTTTTTGAGATATTATTGGAATGGTACACCTCCCCTAAGTCAATCAGTAGCAATGGATGACATGGTCATTTATTCAGAATCAATTTGGGGAAGCTACTCGGTGGATTATGTTTCTGCAATATATTTTTTTTCCCAAAAAAGTAATTTGGAAGCATCCGGGTGAGTTGCCCATTTCATCTCAGGATAGAGTTAGATTATCTAAATTAATTTTACCAAAAGTGGTTTACTTTTCAGGTAAGGAAGATAAGTTAATATAGGCTCCTGGAAAAGATGGCACATACACTATTAAAGAAGGATATAGGATCATTCAACAATAGGAGTCAACTAAATTTTCTTGGCGTGCCTTCTTATTTTGCTGGAATCTTGTAACTCTTCCTAAGATAGGTTATTTTTCTTGGATTGCATTGAAAAAATGACCCTACCAAGTGATAGAATAAATAAATTTCATATTTCCCAACCATTTAACTACCTATTATGTGATCAAGAACTTGAAGATGTGGACCATTTATTCTTGAACTACCCTTTTGCGCAACAATGTTGGTTGTTTTTCTTGGTAAATAACATTATCTCACTCCTCTTCCTTATAAACTATGGGATATTTTTCAATCATCACCAAAGTTATATACTAATTACGTCTTTTCTAGTTAGTTTAAATGTATCTTGGCTCTAGTGGTGTGGGCACTATGGTGGGAATGTAAAAAGAGAATATTCTATGAAAATCCTTCTTCAATTAAAACCGTTCTCATAGGTATTGAAAAATCAATATCTAAAGTTGTTAATGCTAGTCATTCCAAAATAAGATATAATCCAATTTTGTCTAATTGGGATAGTGCTATCATTCTTGATTGGAAAGGTATTCATGTGCCTATTTGATGGTGTCACCAAGCCCAAGCAAAAACCTCACAAGGTAAAGATTTAGTTCATTGGCATCCTCCTGTCTTTGGGTTTGCAAAATTTAATTTTGATGGATCTTCACGGGGTTATCCAGGCAAGTCAAGAGTAGCATTATGTATTAGAGATCATCAAAGTGAGGTAATTTCTTTTAAATCATCCCGTTGCCTCTAGGTACAAACAATATGGAAGAAGCTCATTCTCTGTTTGTTGGACTAGTCTTGGCAAAGCAAGGTGGATTTCATTACATTCAATTGGAATATGATTCCATGGTTATCATCAATTCTTGTATAAATAGAGAATCACATAATTGGAAGTTAGCATATATCGTTCAACAAATTTGACATCTCCTACACTCTTTCAAAAAGGTTTATATTTCTCACACTATTCAAGAAGATAATGCTTTGGCAGATTATTTAGAAAATTTGGGATGTGATAGTTGTGATCAAGATGCTCTAAATCCAATTAAAATCATTAGTAAGGATAATGGGATGAAAGGATTGATTGCAACCGATAAAAAATTATGAATGAGAGAAGTATGATTTCATTTTTATGAATGTCTTGGGGGATGAAATTTATAAGATCATCTGTGAGTGACATGCCATTGACCTATACAACATCAAAGACAACTTGTAGTGTATTCTTTAAGATCCTGATCATTGTTGTTGTGATTTCTCTTATACATGTATGAATTATCTCATATTTAAAAGGCCACTATCTCAGCTCACCTCATGTGACGACACCTTGCAGCAGTGTACAGGGTGTAATTAAGTTTTTATATGTAATTAGCCCAGCCCATTTCATGTGTTTGGACATCAACTACACACCGCCATTAATCTTTCTATGAGGTTTTTTACCACACAGAGTTTTAAGTACTATGTCCATCATTGAGTTACTGAGATGGAGGCCTAGTTTTAATTTTGATTCAGTGCAAAGAGGATTGAGCTAGGGTATCAGATACGATGTTGATTTATGCTGGAGATTTGATGGGACCTTTGGTGTTCCCTTTTATGAATACTGTATTATGTGGATAGGATATACACACCATCTCTTCCATAATTGACATAGTTTTCTTAGTATGAAATATGGAGCTCAGCCCAGCCTTGTGCCCATGTTGTGACTCTTGTGTTCTTCTCCACGATGAATTGTTGCCTCCTAACTATAGATTTTTTCTTCTTCCTGGGGAAATAGAGGTTCTATTTCCTTCTTAGATGGACAATACATTACTTGAATTTTTTTTTGTGTTCCATACTCAGGTGATTCATAGAGCTATTTGAAAGGTAATTGGGGAATATGTGCTAACACCAAGATCTAAGAAAGTACTCTTTCCATTGTAATTGGTGTGAATTTTTCTTTCCAATTCAATGGATTTGTTACAATATATGGATTTATTAGTATTAATTTCAAACAAGGAGGTTCCACCACAATTCATCACAAACAACAAATTAATGCTAGCCATTCACCAGTATGACCTGTAAATGGGGTGCACCTTTGTGGGAGGTTTGTTCCCTCATCGGTTTTTGTTGGCCAAGCACAAGCATTGATAACATACAATAGTATCAAGAGGAAATTAGAGTGACATAGCTATGAGATTGTAAAATGCACTCTAGAATGCATGGCTAACACACTAGGTATGGAGCTTGAGGTTAATGTCAGAAGAACTGTAAATGCCACACTTTATCTTTTGGGTGCTCCAAATATTTCCCCATGGCTACTTCTCTAGTCAATGATTTTTGAAAGCAAAGTAGATGTGCCATCTCTTTCATTGAATTTACCAAACCTTAATCAGCCATCTTTAGTGGGCATTTCTCCGATTGAAGGCCACATCTAGCAAGTGGATTTTCCTGTTCAGACACCAGACCCTTGACAAAGTGATAATGATGGATGAGTTATAAACATCCCTAATGCTCCTCCAATTCGTTGGGAGGATGCTTGGGGTTTATATTGAGGACATCAAGTCGAATAAATGGACATGGAGGAATGAATAGTAGTTAGTTAGGTTCTAAATTTTTTATCTTCTTTGGGTTGTTTGTAATCATTTATGTTCAAGATCTATTTTTGGGTTCATTGCTTGAGCGGTAGGAATTTTGGCTTAAGGATAATTTTGGGGTTGAAGTGTGTAGAGTGTAAGCTCTAACCAGTGGGACTAAGGTTATTATATAATGATGTATATATGATATTCATGCATTACTTAATTATAATTAGTTAGGTTTGTTTTAGATAGTTATGATGTGATTATACATATGTATTAGACAAGGATTCTGGGTTTTATTTATTGGTTCTTTTTTGGTTGAGTCCTTGAACCAGGTTATAAATAAATAAATATATATAGTGGCTTGACCACTTTTGTTTAAAAAAAAATTTAAAACATATATTTTTGAATACTAGTTATATTTCTAAATTAATACAGCTTGTGTATTATGTCAATATCCTTGTAGCAATAACTATTATCCATTATTAATATGTTGTGTAAGATAAAATTTTGTTATTGATATATAGATCAAAGAAATATTGAATATGAATACGATTTATTCAATAATCAATATAATTAAAGTTTTAGAAAATTATATGAAGAATCACAACACATAAAATAATAAATTATTGGAATATTTTTCTTAGATTAGTATGATATTTTAATGAACTAAAAAAAATAAGAAAAATATGTTGGAATAATGGAAGGGTGTGTACTGAGAGGGGAGCGGTGAATCAGTACCCTTAAAACTATTATCAATTAACCTTTAGTACTTATTACTTGCATAACCGACCATTATAGCTTTTCTACTTCATGCATGGAATGTCATAGCATAAATGTAAATGTATGTAAACAAACATTGAAACATTCATGAAACTCATATACTCATGACACAAGTATTTGATAGCGCAGATGCCCTTGTTAGAAGGTAAAAATGGTGGTGGGGATGAAACCGGCAAAGCTTCTTTATTTGCAGAATGGAAGGTGCCTATTAGGGCTACAATTTGTGATCACTTCTGATGATATTACCCTATTAGGAGTAACATGTTGGGCTTGTTTAGACTACTCGGTTAAGAGATTTTAGCAACACAATGTATGTTTGCACTCGGTTAAGAGATTTACAAAAAGACTGTTAAGTCCACCTTCTTAAAGGATTTTACTGCTTGATACAATTGCTAGAGAGTAAAAAAATATGTATGACCTGATAGCTAGCAATATGAATTCCTATTTATAGATCCATTAAGTTCACAAAATGTATATCACCTATTTTGATGGATAATACCTTTGTTCTGTTCAGTAGCCTTGACTATAGTTCTTCATAACTGAATTCTTCCCTATCTATCCTTCTGCATAAAATCCTTTGTCTGATCCATAGATTTCCTTGGAGGATACAATCATCATGTTCTTGATTGACTAACACATTTATATATACAAGATTTTGACCTAATTAGGTTTCATGCTTTTCTTGAATAACTGTAAGATAAAAGGTTTACAACTTGACCTTGATCTTCTAGTTTGCATGAATAAAATTAGTTGAACTAATTAAATCCATCAAGTACTCTTTTGTCAATCCACCAGAAACACTTGTCTAGCTAATCAAAAGGTTATATTAAAGACCAAAGTGCTTTAGTTGACGTGTAGTTTGAGATCCACTTTTTTCGGTGAAGTGTTGTCTCTTGGTGTAGACTTGTGCTCAGTGAGGTCTTTATTTATTTGTGCTTGATGATGTCTTTGTAGACTGATGCTCAGTTTATATACTACTCAGTGTTCAAATTATTTCAGTAACCACTGCACTCAGTGAATGATATTGCTCGGCGAGTGCTCTCACTCAGTGATGATGACCGACTAAAACTGTCTTCTTGTATACTAATGACAACTTCTGATCCTTCAAGGATTTTCAAAATAAATATTTTTTTTAATTTAAAAGAAGAATCTTTATATTTTTATTATAACTATTTTTTTCATATATAATTTTCCAAGGCCTTTTTATAATTCTATTAATAAAATATTAATGTTACACCCCTATTCAATGAAGGTACTGAAGGAAAATAATAGAAGGATAAAAAAACTCTAGTATGGCCTAGGACTAAAAGTGTTGATCATAAAAAAATTATGATGTTACGAATTCTGCCTAATTATGAGGATCTTAACATATGACAAGCTAGATTCATCCCATACAAAATAGATATTTCCTAGGAATATTGCATGCAAATTTACAAAATGGTGCCAATGGATTTACAGATACTATGAATCCCTAAGTAGGGTGGTTTAATTTAGAAAGATAAAGACAAAATTCTTGCAGCATAGTCCCCTCCTTTGGTTTCTTCTATGCCTATAACTTTAGCTGATTATCCTGTGAATTATATTGAAGGTTGTTCCATTGCAAATCCCTTCGATACTTGTACAAGATATTAACCATTTCTATGCACATTTTCTTCCATCGTTAGCCAAATCTCAATATCAAAATAGCATGTTAAACAAGTCCCTATTAGTAACCAAGATAGTTACCATAAATAGATAAAAGAAAAGGCACTAATTTCAATGGTAATTTAAAACATTTCATTTCTAAAAAAATCATGTCTAGTAAGTCCTCGCTCTAATTAGACATAGCTCAGGCATTAAATAAATGGTGAATAAACAATAATGTATCCTTCACCTAGTTCTACTGAATCATAAAATAAGAGAAAAACCATATATGGTTATTCTTAATAGACACAGACCAAACAAGATTTACATAAAAATAGAGTCGACTATCTCTATGATCATCCTCATCAGACTAGTAGACAGTATCATCATCACACATATAAACCCACTGCAACCATCCACTACTAACAAGAAATAAAACAATAAATATATACAAACATGTGTGTGTGTGTGTGTGTGTGTGTGTGTGTGTGTGAAATTTTAGGAAAAAAAATATGGACAACCTTGAGCCATACACATGGAGATATTTCTTTATGAAGATGAAAAATATACTGCCTATAGTTGTAAGTAGTTAGAAATCGTGAGAAAAAAGTTAGAGTTTTATAGTCATAAGTAGTTAGAAATAGTGAGAACAGAGTTAGAGTTTTACATATACAATCAATATTTCTATTACTAAGTATAACATTCTAAACTATCCTAAATTATAGAGAAGAAACTATCTATGAAAATGTAGAATTGTTTACGTTACTATTGGGTTCAAAGTTCTGAAAAAGGGGCCAAAATGATCTCTTTAAGGACAACACCAAATATCTTGATGCAGAGACTCTACATCATCTTATTGGGTTATGTCTTCCTCCACTCCATTATCAAAAATATAGTCCTCTAACCAATTATCATTCATGGGTGTTCTGATCTAGAGAAAATGCATGAGGAAGTCGATATTCATGGTAATAATTTGATGCTGAGCCCAAAATCCAACCAAATCCTTTGAAAAGAGAATTTGGTAGGTGGGAACTAGGTTGTTCCTGATAATTAGTAGATCGTAGAAGTTTTCAGGGTGGATAATGGGAATATTATCACTAATATTAACCATGACCCTTTCTAAGCCTTCTAATATTTCTTCTATGAAAGCATCTCAACAAATATTTTCAATGTTAGCTCTGTTGTTATAGATATGCATTACATTGGCGATGATCATCATAGGGATATTAAAATTAGTCCTAAACCTATCATTGCAGTTCACATGTTGGCTTCCAAAGCTTATATAAAATGCCCTCCAAATAACCATATTCTTAACATCATCAATCTGCCTAATCCTATTGGTGCAGGAGCACCTGATCTAGGAACTCTAAGGTCATAAAATATTGAACTTGTTTATATAAGGTACTTTGTATGATGATTTGATTCATATTGAATCTATTTATAAAGCCAATGTCAAGAAATGTATTAATTTGTGAAAAAGTTGCTAAAGTTGTCATTTAGGTCCTAGTTGGTCTATAACATCAAAATTGCTAAAATAACCCATAGAGGGGTAAATACATTGTAAACGATTCCAAATAGTCCATTTAATATGGGGACTTAAAGGTAAGTAGGGAACTTTAAATGATTCCCAGGACACTCTTTTAAATATCATACAAATCCAATGATTGAAAAGACCTCCACCTTCCTTTGGAGGTAGCATTTTATGTGTCGATTAATAAGTACAATATTTTATTTTTATAATTATAGCAACATGGGTGATTTGCAAATACAATTTCCTCTTTTCAAAAAGGATAATTAGCTGAAATCATAGATTGTGGCCAATTAATACCTTGTGATGACACACCTTAATATCATGCTATGAGTGGGCAGAGTTGATGTCACTCAGCTCAGCCGATGTTGAGACATTTAGGATATTATACATATATTAACTTGTGCTTGAAGAAATGTGACCAAACAAGACAAAATAGTATAATTAAAAAGTATATATTTCTATATACTATATTATGTATAAATAATAGTATATATTTATAAATAAAAAATATACATAAATATATAAGAGATAATACATACACATATATGTATGTATATATATGTTTATGTATGCATATATGTATATGTATATATATGTATGTATGTGTTTATGTATATATATGTTTATGTATGTATATATGTATATTTATATATATGTATGTATATATATATATATTTATGTATATATACA
>MU226278.1:2061097-2091521 GCA_018584345.1 Thuja plicata | reverse complement strand
TATATATATATATTGAAAAAAAATCATTATAAGTATACATAAAAAAAGATAAAGATAAATATATCATAATAGATATATGCCAATTACAGATATGGTAAAAATTAATAATGGTTAATATTAGCGTAAATGTGATTATATGCTAATGAGGCAACTATATATGGAAATATAATAACTTAACTATTTCCATAGATGTATATAGAAATATACTAATATGAAAGAAGGAAGTTCGCTTATATACCAGTAGGTGAAGATGTTTTCATCCCAAAATATTGTTAAGCTAATCAACTTAAAGTGATCCCATCTACTATTAAATTGGCCAATTGATCCGCTCTTTTATTACCCTACCTATGGATATGCTTGATGGTGGTCTTTCTAAAGGATCTAAAAAGATGTAAAGCTGTAGCCAAGGAAGCATTCAATTTCCAACTGGGTGTAGATCCTTTCCTAATGGAATTAATGATAATATTTGAGTCCCCATCAATTGTTATTTTCTCCAGTCCTAGATTCTTACATATAAGAAGTCCTTTAACAAGGGCAGAAAATTCTTCCATTTTTTTTGACTCAACTCCAATAGGACGGGATAGTATAGAAATTTCTATATCATTCACATTATGTAGACAACATCCAATCCAACTAATCCCAATATTACCCTCTAGCCTACACCATCAAACTTTATCTTGACCCAACCAATCTTAGGGGTCTCCAAACACAAAAGGGGTAATTTTGATCCTAATCAATCTACCGAGCATATTCTCATCCTAGTAGGTCATTAGAACATCCTTATTCTTCATATTGTTTATTTTTCTGTTCAAGTTTTCAGTAATGGATGTATGAATTTTGTTTATAAGTTGTTTCTAGTCTATTTTATTTTCCTAAAAAAGTCATTTATTCCTTTCTTTCCATAATTCCCATATTATGGTTGAAGTATCCATTTTGCAAAGTTTACCATAAATGAAATGTTTCATAATGATTAGCCAAGATTGGAACATTCCTAAAATAGTTTTAGGGTGGGAAGTGCTCCATCCAAGTTTACCTTTTAGCCACTGCCAACACTGGTCTACATAATTATAATTTAGAAGAATATGATCCGCATCTTCTTTCCCTTCCTCACAAAGAGGACTTCTACTTGGTCCCTAAAAATTGATTTTCCTAAACTTGTCAGTTGTAAGAATCTTGTTGTGCAGAGCCAACCATGTAAACATGCAATTCTTTTGCAAGTAGTATTTATCCCATCATAAACCATTGTGGATAGATGTGTGTGATCTTAGTTGGTTTCTCATCAAGAGCTTATAAGCATCCTTGGTGTTATATTCTCCATCCTTTGACCCATCCCATACTAGGATATCATTTCTTAAATGGAAATTCAATTTCCTTTTTTTTGGATCCTTACTAGCTCTACTTTTTCATGAGAAGGAATATCCATATCTTCCATGGATCACGATTTCCAGTCTGTGGATAAATCACCGCCAATTTCTTCAATATAATCCTTGACATATTTCCCCCATCTAGACTCTAGAACATTCTTAGAGATTCAAAAGTTAGAAGTTGTTTCCATAGCTCTAAAGCCACCCCAAGAATCAGACCAAAATAATGCCTTTTCACACCTGCCTAAATTTCATGTCAATTTGTCTGTAATAATCCTCCTACAATCCAAAATAAAATTCCAAATGCGGGATCCTCTAGGTGGGAATTTTTATCTAACAATAGTAGAAAATTCCAGGCTTTTAAGATACGTATAAGAGAGGATCTAAGCCCATTTCAAAAGTTGATTTCTATACATTTTAAAAACCTCTTTAGCCCCTAGAAATTTTTTCTAGAGCTTAATATTCTTTATTCGAGCTCTCTCTTCCTCCTTACATATACAAACCTTGTCTTAAGCCACTATGGATATTTTATTCTTCTTGCAAGGGTGTTGCTAGAAGAACTTTCATAGATGTCTATTTAAATCTTCC
Organism: Thuja plicata; assembly: GCA_018584345.1. Taxonomy (NCBI): domain Eukaryota; kingdom Viridiplantae; phylum Streptophyta; class Pinopsida; order Cupressales; family Cupressaceae; genus Thuja; species Thuja plicata. Next base: position 2,089,569 of record MU226278.1, on the reverse strand, counting down.
TCAGTCGCTGCTAGGAGGTTGATGCACGATAGTTTATAAATATGAATTCCCAATAAGACCCATCGAACCATAGTATCTCTCAGAGGAGAAGAAAGCCATTTCCCTTTCTATGCATCCACCTTCTTCTTGATTTTTTGTGTTATAGATTCCCATAATTATATGAGCTATTCCCTATATCAAGAGGTAGCACTAGGTATTTACATAGCATCACCTTTTTTTGAATTTCAAGATATTGCAAATTTATTTTTAAAATATGGAGTCAGTACTAAAGAAAAAATATTTTTTATTTCTCAGGGTTAAGGATTTCTTGCCCCAAGGCAACATAATAGGATTCTAGGATAGCCTTTTAGGAAAAATCTTTCTTCCCTTTTCTTTTCCCATAAAGAATATCATCATAAATGAATGCATTGTGGGATATACTTCATTACTGATTTTTATGCCTGTAATGTTATCCTCCTCTCTTTCTCTAGTAATATCTCTCCATAAGGATTTTTCATTATGATGAATAAAAAAGGGGAGATGAGATCCCCCTATCCTAGGGCTCTAGATATGCTGAAAAAACCTATTGGGGTACCATTAACCATGACTGACACTTTGGGAGTAGAAATAAATTCAAAGATTAAATTAATCCATGGTTTAGAAAAGACAAAGGATAAAAGGAACTTAAAGGGAAGTGCCAGTAGGCCTTATCTTAAGCCTTTTTATATCCTATTTTATAAGCATACTAGGTTCTTTGTTCTTTTGAATGGAATGATTTTCTTCTTGAGAATTTGTTACCCCATCATAAATGGATCTTCCTAGGAAAAACCCATTTTTTTCTTCACTAATTATGAATGGGAGTAATTTTTGTAATCTATTAGCTATAGTTTTAGTAAGTAATATATATAGTCTTACATAATGCAATCGGTCTTAAATTATCCTCTCTGTGCCTTATCCTTCTTAGGTATTAATTCTAAGAAGGTGTTATTGATGAAGAGTGGATACCCAGAAGCCTCAAATGCAGTCTAAAGGACAATTTACCCTACAATATACCAACTCCAAGAGGAAAAAGTTCCCTACACTTATCACAAGTGTAGAAATGGATTGGATCTAGGTTATCACAACCCACTACCTACAGGGAAACCTACTCACTAGGTTCCACAAAGCCTAGAACACCAATTCCCAATGATTGGCTAAAGTGCACTTATACCAAATTATTAACAATACCCCATAGAATGACTCCAAGGACTAGGGGTGACCTAAACTCATGGATGTGGCCTATTTAGGTCCCTAAGACAAGGATTTCATGATCCTATTCAACATATTGAACCTTTTGAACATAGTTTCTTTAGAAACCCTCCTATTGGCTTGTAGCCTTTTCTCAAAGTTTTGTTCTCATAGAAAATAATTCCATATAACCCCTTCAAAAATTAAGGGATTTAGATACCCTTTATGTCCTAAGGTATTATACTTAAGCACCAAAATATTAATATGAAAGGAAGACAGGATAAAACACAAAAATGCTACTGCAATTAGGAATAATTATCTTTGCACTTAAAATACAAGTAATCTTTCCTTGCATCCAATTCCCAAACCAATACTTGGATCATGTGAGGGCATGTAGAAGGGTCTTCTACACCAATTTTAAGGTCTTGATGAATCCCAAAACATAAGTTATGTAGACTATCCTAATTCAGTGATTGGTGCATACATGGTTATATAAACCTAGGGTATCATGGAAAGCCCATCTCCCTGCACTTTGAAAAACCCAACCTACATATTCTTAAATTATATTGACAATTCTTGAATTCCACCAAGGGTCATTATATTCCCATGGTAGAATCGAAAGGAAAACATAATTACAAAGTGAAATCCTGATTTGGGGCCTACAAACTTGGTGTGGAATTGAAAATTCAATAAATTGAAATCTTTATATGACCAATACATGAGACCAAGTGAAAACAAAAAAATATTCATAGGGCCATTTAGATATGTCATACTTTTATTCAATTTCTTTTTTGCCTTTCTGTACGAACTAACTGTTCCTCGATAATGCAGGAAAATAATTGTTTTTATTTATTAAATGCCAAAAATTACATCAGATCAACCTACCACCCTTCTATAAGGTATTTTTTAGGAACTACCAACTCTTACATATCATGTTTGAACTAACTATCCATTTGGGAGTTGATTTAAAACTTTGTGTCAAAAGTCGCTAAATAGTTGCTTGACAACTTTTGAGCAACTTTGCAAGATTTTGCAACTTTGCATTCTAAGTGACCAAACTTGGTATAAACTAGATGTTATGATCACTAATGGAAAAAAAAAACATGTAAAAAAAATAAAATAATAATAATTTAACCTGTTACTAAGGTTTGGAACACTAGTTGACTAATAGTTGACCAAGGGCTTATAATTGCCAATCTTGGAACTAGGTCTTATACGATGTGCTTGATATGAAACATTAAATTATACCAAGATCTAGAGGCCACTAGGACATTCATCGAACCCTAAGTGATAGGGTTCTCCTGTACCATAATCCCCATGAGGTTTTGAACTAAAGTTCCCACTTGAGGTTAACTTATCAAGAGTGATGCCATGTTGCTTAATTTGTTCCTCTATCATCTAGGTAGCATCACTGTTAGGGAGTCCTTTCCACTTGACCAGGTATTGCATATACTTCTAGTTCCTTGTTTTGTTCAGCATTTCAAACTCCAGGACTGTTTCCAACTCCACTAGTTTTCTTTGTGAAAGGTTTGTGACATAGTCTCCTCTAGCCTCCTCACTTTGTGAATCCCACACATTTATCATATCTGAAACCCATTTATAAGGTGTTAGATCTGTAATATTAAATATAGGAGAGATCAATAGGCTAGGAGGAAGGGATATCTCATAGGAATTTTCACCCATTTTTTTGAGGAAGGTGCATGACCCAACTTTCTTCATGTGTAGCTTTGAATATCTGCCTTTAGGTAGTCTCTCTTTCCTTAGGTATGCCCATACCTTATCTTCAATCTAGAAATGAATCTCTCTTCTCTTTTTATATGCATGTTCTTTCTATTTCATGTTGGAATGCTGCGAGGTGTCTTTCACTTCTGTCTGTACTTTGGTGATGAGATTTTCTAGATCTTCCCCTTGTGCACTCACTGTAAAATTTGAGGGTAACTCTACCAAGTCTAGAGGACCCTTAGGATGTAAGCCATAGATAGTTTGAAAGGTGTCTTGCTTATGGACCTATTCAAAGAGTCGTTAAAGGCTAATTTTTCTTGGCAAAGTATCATATCAAAACTTTGGGTGTACTATTTTGTAATGCATCTTAAGAGATATCCAAGAGACCTATTTACCACCTATGTTTACTTATCTATTTGTGGGTGGTATGGAGAACCTTAGGTCAGATTGGTGCCTAGCTTCTTGAAAAGTGTCCTCCAAAAGTGACCTTGAAAATTTACATCTCTATTAGAAACTGTTGTTTAAGGTAGCCCATGGATTCTAACCACTTCTTTGAAGAATAAGTGCGCTATGTGTGAAGCATCATTTGTGCTCTTAAAAGGAACAAAATGCACTAGTTTACTAAATCTGTTCACTATGAAACAAATACTATCATAACCATGTGTTGTTCTTGGTAATCCCATTGCAAAATCCATGGAGATGGACTCCCAAGGTCTAGTGGGTATAGGCAAAGGCTTATATAAACCTTGATTAGTGCATACTCATATTTCTGACAAATAGAACATGATTCAACAAATTTCCTAGCATCCTTAGCCAATTTTGGCAAAAAATAACTTCTTTTTACCAAGTATATGGTTTTGTCTTTTCCAAAGTGACCTCCCATGCCACCACAATGCTTTTCTATAATTATGTTTGTTCTCATGGAACACTTAGGGATGCCTAGCTGATTCCCCTTAAATAAAATATTATTCTATATCAAAAATTCATAAAAATCAGTATGATACCTGCTTTTCATATTTTTGCACACTGTAAAATTTTCTCCAAAATCTAGATCTCCTGCATATAAGTGTTGGAGTGAATCAATGCCCACACTTTGAAGTTTAACTTCTTCAATTAATCCAACCCTTCTTCTTAGTGCATCAGCCACCTTGTTGGCTAGTGCCTTTTTGAGATTTATGTTAAATGTGTAAGCCTGAAATTGGTCCATCCATTTTACATGTCTAACCCCTAGTTTGTCCTGAGTATTGAAGAAACTCAATGCATGGTTATCAGTAAAGACTATAAATTATTTTAGGAGAAAATAATGTCTCCATTTTTTAAGTGATCTAACCATGGAATATAAATCTAAATCATAAGTAGAGTATTTTTACTTTGCACCATTTATTTTTTTAGAAAAGAATGCCATAACCTTAACTTCTTGGCTTAGGACAACACCTATTGCCAAATTTCTTGCATCTGTCTCCACAAAAAACACTTTATTCAAATCAGGAAGATTTAAGATTGGATATTGAGATACCCTATTCTTGATATATTTCAAAGGATCATTAGCCTCTTTAGTCTATATAAACTTAATCTTCTTACCACCTTTAATAGTATCCAACATAGGTGCACAAACATGACTGAATTTTTTTATGAATTTCCTATAAAAAGTGGCAAGACCATGAAAAATTCTAACATCACCTTGGTTCTTTCGTGGAGGCTAGTTGACAATTTTTGCACCTTATTAGGGTCCATTTTTAGGGTTCCTTGTGAGATGAAAAACACTAGGAACACAAGTTCCTTCTTCATGAACATGCACTTTTCCAAGTTAATCACTAACTTGTGCTGATGAACTCTCCTCAGAACCTATTCAAGATGGTCAAGATGCTCTTCCCTACTATGAATGAATATTAAAATGTCATCAAGATATATGACTAAAAATTATCCAATAAAGTCAATAAAAATTTCATTCATGAGTCTCATGAATGTGCTTAGGGAATTGCTCAGCCCAAATGGCATTGCCAACCACTCAAAAAGGCCTTTAGTTGTTTTAATTTTTTTTTCCATTCATATCCTAGATTTATTATTATTTGGTGGTATCTTGATTTTAAATCAATCTTTGTAAAGTAGCATGCATTTCCCAACTGATCAAGCAAATCCTCCATTATTGGGATAGAAAACTTGTATCTTATAGTGATCTTGTTGATAGCTCTGCTATTTGTACACAATCTCCATTTACCATATTTTTTAGGGGCAAGAACAAATGGGATTGCACATGGGCTAAGACTTTTCTTAATTAATCCTTTCTCTAATAGTTCATTCACTTGTTTGGTAATCTTTGCATGCTAAGTAGGCTTCATCGTATATGGGGCCTTATTAGGTAGGGAAGAACAAGGTATAAGGTCTATTTGATGACTGATATCTCTTAAGGGAGGGAGGGTTGTGGGCAGGTCACTAGCAGTGACATCACTTTATTTTTTTAATAGTTATTTGACGTCATTTGGTATTAGATCCCTGTCTTCAGATCTGATGCTATCTTTAGGCTTAAAAATTAGAACAAAGGCTTGAGTCTCAGGTTCATAGTGAACGTTTCCCCATTTTTGGTGACGGAGTAAGTTTTCTTCCTATAATTATGTGTGGAATCCACATCATATTGCCAAGGCCTCCCTAGAATGATGTGGGAAGCATCCATTTCCACAACATCACAAAGTACTTTATCTTTGAAGTTTCTAATAGAAAATTCTACCCATGGTCGTTCAGTTACTAAAAATTTTTGACCTTTGGTTAGCCAAGAGACATGGTAGGGGAAGGGGTGTGACTTCTTAGGAAGATTTAACTTTTGAACCATTTCAACAGATACAAAATTTTAGTTCAATCACAATCTATCAGAAGATTACATACTTTTCCATTACATTTGATCTTTTTCCTGAAGAGGTTCTTCCTTTGAGGAGGTTCTTGATTTTTTGGTACTTGAAGGAAGGATTTCCTCATCATCAAACATGCTCCTTCCTCTAGTTCTAGGTCCCTTAGATTGGCATTATCTTCTTGTTTGTCTTCTTGGATTAGTTGTGTCCTTCTCTCCCCCTAATTTTTGTTGTTCCTTTTCTCAGGGCATCTCCCTGCATGGTGTCCTAGTTGATTACTGTAGTAGCACCTTAGAGGTCCATTACCTCTTCCTGTATATGTTCTCCCTCTATTGAAGGGTCTTCTACTAGAGTAGTTTCCTCTGAAATTTGTATCACCTTGTTCCCTGTCTCCTTGGCTTTGGTCAGGGGTCTTGCTGCTACTGCCACTGTATTGTCCTCTATTCCAAAAGGTACCTCTTCCTCTAAAAATATTTCCACCATATATTCTCTTTCCCTTGAAAAAATCTTGTTTTAATTTCCACTTCTCCTCTACTTTGAGTGCCATTTGGTAACATTTGTTTACTCATATAGGGCAGTGTAGGATAAGTTCTTCTTGAATGGATACCTTAAGACCATTTATGTATCTTGCTAACTTTTCTTCCTCATCATCTTTTGCGTTTGTCTTCATGCATAGTTTAAAGAACTCATTGGTGTATGAGCCTACATCCATGTATTTTACTTTAAGTTTTTCTTCCTTATATTGAGTTGAACCCCATAATATTTAGGCACATATGTCTCTTCTATCAATGTTATCATCTTGTTCCATGAAGTAATCATACTTCTCCCATTCTTCACCCTATTTTTTTGGATGAAGTTATACAAAATTAGGGTTGTTACCTTCAACTTGGATCTTTCCATATTCACTCTCTACTTCTTGAGGTTGTCCTCACATTAAAAGAAGCTTGTCAAGGCCTCAATCTAGTACAAGGAAAAATTTGCAATCCTCTTTCCATTGAAAGTTGGTAAATCCAATGTCTCCTCCATGGTTCTTCTCCCCATAGATTTTAAGGCATCTAGGAGGGGTCTCTGGTCTGGAAGAATGTTCACATCCTAATTAGGGGTGTCATATTCCTCTTCACTCCCCTCTTCACCAACATAAGTGTCTTCTTTTCCCCTCTCTTCCTTGTTCTCCAATTCTTGAAGCCTCCTAGTCCAGGCTAAATTTTCTGCCCTCTATTATCTCACCATATTTTCAAGTTAAATTTTTGTAGCCCTTGAAGGGATATCTTCATCCTCAGGAGCAGACATAGCTCTGATACCACTTGATGCAGAGTGGACATCCAAAAGCCTCAAAAGGACTCTAAATGACAATGTATCCTTCAATATACCAACTCCAAGAGGCAAAAGTGCCCTACACTTATCACAAGTGCAGGAACAGATTGGATCTAGGTTATCAAAACCCACTACCCATAGGGAAACCTACTCACTAGGTTCCACCAAGCGTAGAACACCAATTCCAAATGATTGGCTAAAGTGCACTTACACTAGATTATCAACAATACCCCAAAGAATGAGTCCAAGGACCAAGGGTGACCTACACTCACGGATGTGGCCTATTTAGGTCCCTATGACAATGATTCAATCATCCTATTCAACATATTGAACCTTTTGAACATTGTTTCTTTGGAAACCCTCCTATTGGCTTGTGGCCTTTTCTCAAAGGATTTTTTATCCAAAAAAATAATAATTCAAAATAACCCCTTGAAAAAATTAGGGATTCAGATATCCTTTATGGCCTATGGTATTATACTTAAGCACCAAAACATGAAGATGAAAGGAAGACATGATAACACACAAAAAAAGGTCTGCACTTACACTACAAGTACTCTTTTCTTGAATTCAATGTGCAAACCAATACATGGATCATGTGAGGACATGTATAAGGTTCTTCTACACTGATTTTTCAGTCTTGATGAATCCCCAAAAAGAAGTTATGTAGACTGTCCTAATTCAGTGGTTGGTGGATACATGGTTATATACACTTAGGGCATAATGGAAAGCCCATCTCCCTGCAATTTGACAAACCCAACCTGCATATTCTTAAATTACATTGACAATTATTGAATTCCACCAAGGGGCATTATATTCCCATTGTGGAATCGAAAGGAAAACATAATTACAAAGTGAAACCCTGATTTAGGGCCTACAAACCAGGCAATGGGATTGAAAATTTAATAACTTGAAATTTATATATGATAAATACATGAGACCAATTGAAAATAGAATAATATTCATAGGACCATCTAGATATGTCATAATTTCATTTAATTTCTTTCGTACTTTTCCATACCAACTAACTGTTCCTTGATAATGCAGGAAAATGGTTGTTTTTATTGATTGAATGCCAAAAATTACATTAGATCAGCCTACCACCCACCTATAAAGGATTTTATAGGCACTCCAAATAGTTACATCTCATGTTTGAACTAACTATCTATTTGGGAGTTTATTTACAACTTTTTTTCAAAAGTTGCTGAAAAGTTGCTTGACAACTTTTGAGCAACTTTGCAAGATTTTGCAACTTTACATTCTAAGTGACCAAACTTGGTTGAAACTATATTTTATGATCCTTAATGAAAAAAATATGTAAAAACAAGAAAATAATAATAATTTAACCTATTACTAAGGTTTGGGACACCAGTTGACCAATAGTTGACCAAGGGCTTATAATTGCCAATCTTAGAACTAGGTCTTACAAGATGTGCCCTATATGAAACGTTTTATTCTAACAAGATCTAGAGGCCACTAGGACCTTCATGGAACCCTAAGTGCTAGCTTTCTCCTGCACCTATTATTAATTTCTTTAAGCATACTACTAGAGTTTATAACTACTTCTAGGATTTTGGTAAATTCATTCCTTATAAATGGCCAACATTTTTAGAAGAAGAAAGTTGGGAAACCATATAGACTTGGTAACTTATCCAAGTTCATTTGCATAAGGGATATTTCAACCTCATATTTAGTAAATTTAGTCATTATTTCTTTATTTTGGCTCCGAGTTATTAGTTTAGGAATATTTTAAATAATGTCATTTTGGCCTTCTAAATTAGAGACATCTTCATTATTCAGGATATTCTCAAAATAGCTAAGTGTTGTAACCACCCTAAATTGGGCATCTTTAATCAGAGACCCCATTTTTCCTTAATTATTGATCTTCCTCCTAATTATGCTAATTTGACTAGATTTGATTATTCACATAATTCTCTAAATCATTGAAATCCCTCAAAACAAGCATTAAAATGACTAAATCTATCACTAATCTTAAATTGATTACCTTGGATTATAAATAAATTAACCTCATTAAATCCCCTAAATAAGGTAATTAATTAAAAGGAATTAATAAATTCTTCTAAATTATAACTTGATGAACTATAACTGATTGAATTTTTGAAGATGTTAAGTTGATGATCACTGAGCTAGAAAAAGTTAATGCAATACATTAAATCAGTTAATGTATTGTACTATCATTGATGTCAACTTGATATAATATGATTGGTAATATACATATTGAAAACTAATTCAAATAACCAAAGAGATAAAGGTTATGCTATTAGAGTGCATACAATTTTAGTATACACCAAATGACAATAAACACTAACGGACAACACACAACGACAAATAGAGAACCTTAAGAAGAATCAAAGTGTAAACCAAGAAAGATAGCCAACAAAGAATTACCAAGCAGAACCAAAGTGATACCTAAGAAGAAATGAAAGTTATAGTGTTTCCCAAGAGACAGAAAACCCCGACAGATAGTGATGCTGGAGGACAAGTGAAGTCAAGACTGAGCAAACAAGGAATTAAACACTGATCAAAACTGATGTTTAGAAATGACAAAAGACTTAGCTAGAAGGAGCTAAATATAGAGTTAACTATTTGATTACTTTCTTTTCATCGACCAGTTAAAAGCTAAGGATAAGCTAGATATTTAAAGCTACTTTTATTCTAGTTGTCAAAATGAAATCTATAGGATAAAACTAAAGCAAGCTTTAAAGCAATAATAGAGAGATTTATGGATCACGTCAAGAAAAAGAAAGACATAGACTTAGAAATGGTGAAATAATGTCTATAAAATAGACAAGATAATTTAGTTTGGAAATAGGAATGCTAAAGAGAATTCTAGTGGAGATAAGAAGTATTCATAAAGCCCTGATCAAACAAGATGAAGAAAATAGATAATATTCCTACAGACACCGAGAAATACAGAAGCAACAACATTCACCAAGAAGAAAGAAGTGGAGAAAAGGAATAGAAGAGAACATTGATCATAAGAGGTATTATGAGCTTAGAATAGATCTAAACATCTGTAAGACTAAGTTGTATTTATGAGTAGATCATATACTATTTCAGCGTAACCATTGATTCATAAAATCTCTTAATAGAGTGGGATTTAACCATTCTTTATATCTTGAGATACATTCCAAGTAGTGTCAAAAGGTTTCTCATGAAGATAGCATAGTGAATACCATATATCAAGTGACATAATTTTATTTTTAACAGGGTTGGCTCTTTACTGAGCTCACTTCAGAAGAGTGAATATTTTTTTTTACCTGTCCCAACTGGTTTTTCCCCCTAACAGGTTTTCCACATTAAAAATCCATGTGTCAACTATGTATATGGTTCATTTCTTTGATGTTTTTCTTTACACATTACTAAAACATGAATGATCGGTAGACACTAAGTTATTTAGTATATTTCTGTAAAGACTAGACTTCTATTTGGTAAAGCTTAAGAAAAAGGACAAACAGTATACTCTGAGCAATAGTTATTTGATAAGATTATTTAAGGGCATACATCTTGTAGGAATCAAGATAATTAGGGGTATACTTTTGTGGTATAAATTTTATTGTTGATTTATTGGATTAATTTTTTTGGCCACTGATTCACCCCCTCTCAGTTAATCTAACAATCGTTATTAGTGCTTGTGTGCTTAAAAAGGGATTTTAAAGACTCAAGAAAATGATCACAAGATGAGAAAAAGGGATGTGCCTAAGTCAAACAAGGACAACATTGCATCATGGAAAAGCATGATAAGACTCCACCTATGAGTTATTGGAAATGATGTTACTCAATACTTAGATACTGAATTTTTTTTTGCCTATTGGACCTCCAACAATCGGTCAAATGAGAGAAAAGAATTAACATGATTCTACGATGAAAGAACTTGCTTCCTCACTCTCTGATACTAAATTTGAAGATGTCAAATCATGCACCACTGCAAAGCAAATGTGGGACAAATTGAAGCTAGTACATGGAGGAGATAAGAATGTGCTAAGATCTATGAAAAAAAGTCTAAGAGGAAGGTTTGATGATGTAAGAATAAAAGAAGGAGAAAAAATCACTCAGTATAGCTACATAATCAAAGAGGTAGTCAATGCTATCTAAGGATTAGGAGGTGTACTTGAAGAAGAAACAATGGTAGGTAAAATACTAAGCACCTTACTAACTATTTATGCTATTAGAGTATTTGATATACAAGAAATGAGAGCACTAGCAAATAATAATATTACTCTAGATAGTTTAATTGGTTAAATTATTTCATTTGAGATGAATAACTTTGACAACCCTGTCTTACCAACTATTGAGTTTGCATTTAAATCTCCTTTGAAAATAAGTAAATCAAGTCTTAAACACACTATGAGAAATGAGATTGAAAGTGATAGTGATGACCAAGAACTTGATGAGATTGAAGCACTAATGACTAGAAGATTGTAGAGCTCGGTAAAGGTAGATACAAAGGTAAATTACCATTGGTATACTTTAATTGTAAAGATATTGGTCACTTTTCTTCTAGATGTCCTAACAAAAGAAAAGAGGATAGAAACAATGACATATCATATGAAAAGAAGTTTGACAGAGGTGATGATAGAGATTAGCAAAGCAACTGACAATCTGACAGAAGAGACAATCGAAACAATAAGGACAAAGGAAATAAATCTTGTTACCTAGCTAACAATACTGACACCGAATCTGATGAAGATATTAAGGTGGCATTTGTTTCAATGAAGGATGATTCAGACGAAGAGGAAAGGTATGTTGATACTGCACTCATATCTAAGGTTAGTAAAAATGATGTCTAGATTATTGTTAGTGGCTCTACTCACCACATGACTGGAGATAAGGAAAATTTTGAAACTTTTGAATATTATAATGGTGGATTAGTAAGAATGGGTAATGACTCACCTTGTCTGGTTGAAGGTAAAGGAACCATAATGTTGAATAATCTGATCATATGTAAAAATGCATATTAGGTGAAAGGACTTAACTATAATCTATTGAGTGTTTAAGAGTTGAATAACACACCGAGTTGCAATTGAGAAAAAGAGGCAAATATCTTTAACAAATTAGGAAGGTTGATTAGAACTGGTGAATAGATAAAATGTAACCTATTCTATCTTGATTATATTATCACCACTTTTTAATGGCTAGAAACAAAGACATATGGTTCTGGCATAAAAAGTTGTGTCATGTGAATTTTGACAACATGGTTAGGAAAAGTAATAAAAAGAAAGTAAGAGGCTTACCGAGTATTTCAAATCCTGACCATGTCATGTGTAAGAATTATCAAAAAGGTAAAATGAAAAAGTCTAGTTTGAAGAGAAAAACCTACACATCTAATGCTATTATAGAATTAGTCCATACTGACCTATGTGGAACCATGAGAACAAATAGCTACTATGGAGATAGATACTTCACTCTATTTGTAGATGATTATTCTAGAATGATGATAGTTATGTTCTTAAAATAGAAATCCAAAGCATTCAAGATGTTTAAATGGTATAAAGCTATACTGGAGAAACAAATTGGAAAGGAACTAAAATGCCTAAGATCAGATAGAGGAGAAGAATTTATTTTTGATGAATTCAGAAAATTTTGTAATGAGCATGGAATTCAAAGACATGTTTCTACACCAAGAACACCACAACAAAATGGGATTGCTGAAAGAAGTAACAAATCCATTGTTGATTGTGTGAGAACATTGATTATTGAGAAAGACATCACTCAAACATTCTGGAGGGAAGCTGTCAATTTTTCTTTCTACACTTTAAATAGATTTCAATTCAAGAAAGACACCAATAAGACACCTTATGAGCTATGGTATGAAAACACACCCATTGTAAGTTACTTCATAATTTTTGGAAGTCTATGCTATATTTTGAAAAGATGGTAGAAATGGAAAGCTTGAATCCAAAGGTGAAGATGGAATATTTCTAGGGTAGTCTACCAAGAGAAAGACTTATAAATGTCTTAAAAAATCCTCTAACAAAATCATTGAAAGTGTAAATGTCAAAGTGGATGAATTTGATGAGAAAAATGATGAGGAAAGAATAAAGGAACCAAAAAACTACAACAGGTTTGTCTATAGTGAAGAACCTGACACTCTACTCGAGCAACAATGTATCACTCCCGAGTAACACAACAATGGACCCAAGCATCAGACTACAAACACCAAAAATCAAGAAATTGCTCAAGATGATGCACCAAGTGATAGAGATAAAAATAAAGGTCAAGATGATGATTAGAATGATGAACAAAGAGCTAAACTGGTACTTTCCAAGTATTTCAGAAGACACCATCCAAAGAACCAGAGCGTAGGAGACAAAAGGGCTGGAATGAGAACAATAACCAAGTCACTAAACACTAGATGTTTAATTTATGATTTTGAGCCTAAATATGTTAATACTACACCTGAAAATGAAGAATGGGTCAATGATACGAATGAAGAGATATATCAGATTGAGAAGAACATAACATGGATACTAGTAACTAGACTGGATGATAAGAATGTCATTGGTATGAAATGGATATTCAGAAACAAGGTGAATGAGAATGGATAAGTCACAAGGAACAAAGCAAGATTATTATGCAAGGGGTATGCACAAGAAGAAGGTATTGACTATGGATAAACCTTTGCACTCATTGCTAGACTAGAAGGAGTCAAAATTCTACTTGTTTATGTTGTCTTCAAAGGATTCAAGGTAATTCAAATGGATGACATAAAATCTGCATTCCAAAATGGAATACAAGAAGAAGAGGTATACATAGAACAACAAGAAGGGTTTTTTGATCCTAGCAAGAGAAACATGGTTTGTAGATTACACAAAGCCTTATATGGATTAAAAAAAGCACCAAGAGAATGGTATGAAAGACTTCACTCCTATGTAATAAGTATTGGATTTGTAAGAACAAGTGAAAACAATAATCTATATTTAAAAGAAGATACCAATGATAACATTCTAATTTCTGAAATATTTGTTGATGATATCATTTTTTGAGGTAATGATATGTTATGAAAATCCTTTGTTGTTGAATTGAGCAAAGAGTTTGAGATGTCAATGTTTGGGGAGATCAAATTATTTCTTGGTCTATAGATTCTTCAACGGGATGCAAACATCTACATCATACAATCCAAATACACAAGGAAGTTCTCAAGATATTGAAGATGAAGGACTCCAATCCAGTTAACACCTATGACAGCCAGATGCAAGCTAACAAAGGAAGACAAGTCGACCGATGTAAATCAAACCCTATATATAAATATATGATTTGAAAACTCATGTATGTTGTTCATACTAGACCAGATATAAGACATGCAATTGGAATAGTTGCAAGATTCTCCGCTAATCCAAAGGAATCACACACAACTATTTTCAAAAGAATTCTGAGATATCTAAAGAATACTAAAGACTATGGCTTATGGTATAAAAGACAAGGAAAATTTGATCTTCAAGTCTATAGAGATGCTAATTGGGATGGAAAATTAGATGATAGAAAGAGAACAACAGGAGGAGCATTCTTAATGGGTGTCATACTTGTCATATGGATAAGTAAGATGCAAGGATGCATCTCACAGTCTACTACAGAAGCAGAATATGTGGTTGCTGCTGTAAATTGCGAGCTAACATTGCATGGATCAAACAATTATTGGAAGGTATGAATATGAAAATTCTTGAACCAGTGATTATCTATTGTGATAATACAAGTGAAATAAAAAATTTTAAGAACCCTATCATGCATGCTAAGACAAAGCATATTACTATCAAGTATCATTACTTAAGGGAACAAGCTCAAGAGAGAGAGAGGTGATATTGGAATATGTTTAATCCAAGGCACAATTAGCAGACATATTCACAAAGCCATTGCCTAAAGATACATTTGAGTACCTGAGGAAGAGACTAGGGGTCTGACCCTAATGTACTAGTCACTAAGCTGACTAGGAGGTTGAATCAGCCTACACATAATCAGAAGATCATTCATGTTGATGCAAGAAAAGAGATGGACTGAAAAGATAAATAAGCACACAACAAGGTACTTTCCTACACTGAAAACTAGAGTTATTATTGTTGGAAAGATTTCTACAATGTAGACAAGTGTTATTTTGTCATTGATGTCAAACCTTAACTGGTGAGACTAATATTGTATGTTTGAGTACCATATCTATTGATTGATGAAGATTTGAAGAATAGGATAACAAGAAGACCAAGGAAATGGTTGTGTTATGAGTATAAACCAGGGTACTTGATCATTTGGCACTTTGGCAAAGTGACATGTTGTCTATCTTTTACTGACAGTTCACTAGAAGGTCGATGTTGAGAAAAGAAAAGTTGATGCTGAGAAAAGCAGAAGGTGATGCTGAGCAAAGAAAAGTTGATGTCGAGCACCAGTGAAATGTCGAGGGAGACACATGAAGCCGAGCAACAATATTTTATTAATTGATGAGATTTGAGATCTATGGCTGACATAGTTGTGATTTTATTGGGATATGCATTATTAATTAAGATCGGTCCACACTCATTTAATGCATAGGAAACCATTATTAATGCATGGATTCAATGTTTAATTAATGACTATATTCAAGAAGTAAATTAAATGTAATGATGGAATGAACCATTGGATCTGACCTAACCTAAGATCTATGATCTTGATTAAGCAAAAAAATATTTATCTAACCTAGATGAAGAGGTATAATATAACCTAATGTGGTTATTGTTATTGCACGCGAGTGTAAGGAGAAGTTGAATAAAAAAATATTGCAAGGTTAATTGAATATTTGGAAAAACCTAGCAGAGAAGACTGAACAAAGAAGCAGAGAGATTGCTTGATGAATTTCCAAGTAGATCTGAAGTTTTAGATGAAAATGGAGGCCACTCAATGAATTAGTATTAGAGTTGAAATTAGATCTGGATTTTCAAAGTAAGTTTTATGTATAAGATCACACCTACTTATTACTTTCTAACCATTGTATCAGTTCAAATCATTTAACCAGGTTGACCTAACAATCATTGTATAAATCCTTTGAACAAGGTGACATTTAGATTTGAATGTTCTAAGTCCTCTAATAAGGACACTCCTAACAGGGTGATTAAATCCTTTAACCAGATCACATTTGACACTCTATTTTGTAACCTTCAACAGGGTTGGCTCCTAACAGGGCATCACTTTAGAAGAGTGAAATTTTGGTAGCATGTTACTGGTGGTTTTTCCCATATTGGTTTTCAACATTAAATCATGGTGCCAAAATGTGTGAATGTTTATGTTATGTTTTAATGTTAAGTTTATGTAAGCTTATTTCATTAGTATAGTAAACATCACACTTTTGTTGTTTATTCATGCCGAGCAGATATGAGTTGTTGAAGTGGTATAAAGTTTTATGGGCACATCTGGACCTGAGGATAACTGATTTACCCCCACTCTCAGTTATTCTAAATTCTTTCTAACAATTGGTATTAGAGCACTAGTTCCCTTGAAATTTTTTGAAGGTACTTGGAGATAAAGCTCAAGATGCATAAAAGGGATGGACCGAATATTAACAAGGAAAACTTTCCTTCATGGCAAATTTTGATGAAAGTTCACTTGCATAGTATTGAAATAGAATATGTAGCCCCTACTAGAGTTCTGAATGTTGCACAATTAAGAGAAAAGCATGAACATAATCAATCGATGTTGGAACTTGATCATCTCTGAACTATAATGAATTTGAGGACATCAAGGATTGTACAATGCAAAGAAGATGTGGGATGCTCTTCAAACCATCTATGGAGGTGATACAAATGTACTAAGATCCAAATCTGAAAGCTTGAGAGGTAAGTTTGATGATTTAAAAATGCAAGAAGGAGAAAATATAGTGCAATATTATGATAAGATAAAGGAAGTTATAAATTATATTAGACAAGCTAAGGGAACCATTGATAATGACACTATCATGAGCAAGGTACTAAGAACACTTCTTCCTATTTATGCTATTAGAGTATCTGCAATTCAAGAACTAATATGTACTCCTAACCACAATTTGACTCTGGAAAGTTTGGTAGGTAGACTTACAACATTTGAGATGCCAAATTTTGATAACTATACTCCACAACCTGTTGAATCTACTTTCAAGTACTAGATGGTCATTAAAAAATCAAGGAAAGGAAAGAAATATGTGAGCAGTGATAGTAAAACTTCACATAATGATCTAGAAGAGCTTGAGGCACTTATGGCAAGGAGACTAGCTAGAGAAAAAGGAAAATTCAGAGGTAAACTTCCTATTATTTATTTTTCTTGTAACAAAGTTGGTCGTAGTGTTGCTAGATATCTTGATAAGAATGAGAAAGATGAAAGAAGAGACAATAAGTACAAAGACATAAAGGATGACCAAGGCTACAAAAAATACAAGGATTTCAAAGACAAAGGTAGGAAATCTTGTTATATAGCTGAAGAAGCTTCTGACAGTGAATCTGATAAATTTGATGAAAATTGTATAGAAGTTGTGTATGTTGCAATGAAATATGATTCTGATGATGATGAGAAAACTGCACTAATTTCTTATATGAGTAAAGGTGATCATTGGATTATTGACAATGGTTGTTCACATCACATGACTGGTGATAACGACAAATTTGAAACCTTTGATCAATGTAAGGGTGGATATGTTAAGTTTGGTAATGATACACCTTGTAGAGTTAAAGGGAAAGGATCAATTCAATTGACTAAAAATATTAGATGTGATGATGTGTATTGGGTTGATGATCTTAAGTATAACTTGTTAAGTGTTTCACAAGAAAGAAAAGATCTATGATGCCAATGGAGAATTAGTTGGAGGTAGTGAGAAAACAAAAGGTAACTTTCTCTATCTGGATTTACCTGAAGAGACATTCTTGTTTGCACAATATAATGATGTTTGGTTATGGCACAAGAGGCTATGTCATGTTAACTTTGATAACTTGGTAAGCATAAGTAAATTGAAAAAGGTTAGAGGGCTGCCTAAGTTAAAGAAACCTGAGAATGCAATGTGTAAACAACATCAATTGGGCAAAATGACTAAATCTAGCTTTAAGAGAATAACTCATAATTCTCAAAATATTTTGGAATTGGTTCATACTAACCCTTGTGGACCTATTGGTGAGAAAAGTTACTCTGGAGACAAATATTTTATTCTATTTGTAGATGACTACTAAAGAAAAATCTGATGCATTCCAATTATTTAAGTGGTACTTGGCAAAAGTTGAAAAGGAAATAGGTAAGAGTCTAAAATGCTTAAGATCTGACAGAGGAGGTGAGTTCATTTCTAATGAGTTTAATAGGTTCTATAATGACTGAGGGATAAAAACATAGATGTCCGCACCTAAGACACCACCACAGAATGGTATAGCTGAAAGAAGAAATTGATCTATCATAGATTGTGCCAAAACATTAATGATGGAGAAAAATGTTGCACATAAATATTGGAGAGAAGCTTTAAGTATAGCAGTTTATACCTTGAACAGAGTACAGGTCAAGAAAGGTACAAATACTATACCTTATGAGCTATGGTATGGATATGCACCTACTGTAAGTTATTTTAAAGTCTTTGGGAGTAGATGTTTTATACTGAAGGATAAGAGAAATTGTAAAATTGATGGTAAAGGAGAAGAAGGCATATTTCTTGGATATTCTACTAAGAGTAAGGCATACAAATGTTTGAATTCTAACACTAACAAAATTGTGCATAGTACAAATGTTAGAATTGATGAATACGCAGAGAGAAATGAAGCTGAAAGAATGATTGAGCTTGAAAGTTACAGATCATTCAGTTATCCTAAAGAGGAGGATTCTAATGAAACTAAAAATGAAGTTGTCGAGCAACAGTCTGCACCTGCCGAGACATAGAATGAAATTGTCGTGCAACAAGAGGTGACTGCCGAGCTATCTAATAGAGATGTCGAGTCATAGTTTCACCCTGAACTAAACATGAATGATATAACTGAAGTTGGGAAAGAGCCTACTTTGGAAAAATACATAAGAAGGCACCATAAGCCTAATCAAATCATAGGAGAAAAGGATTTTGTAGTTATGACAAGAGGAAAATTAAGAGAAGACACATGTTTTCTATGTGACTTTGAGCCTAAGACAACAGAAGATGCTTTGGACAATTAAGACTGGATTCAAGCCAAGAATGAAGAGATAGATGAGATTGAAAAGAACAAGACATGGACACTAGTACCAAACCCTGAAAACAAAAATGTAATTGGTACAAAGTAGGTATTCAGAAACAAGCTGAATGAATATGGAGAGGTAACAAGGAATAAAGCAAGACTGGTATGCAAAGGTTATGCACAAGAGAAAGGAATTGACTATGGAGAGACATTCAGCTGAGTTACAAGATTGGAGGGTGTAATAAATCTACTTGCATATGCAGCCTACAAAGGATTTAAAGTCTATCAAATGGATGTGAAATCAACATTTCTATATGGGATATTAGAAGAGGAAGTATATATTGAACAAGATGATGGATTTGTTGACCTAAGCAAGAGGAACATGGTTTGCAGACTCCACAAGGCATTATCTGGACTGAAACAAGAACCTAGAGCATGGTATGAAAGATTGCACAATTATTTCATGAAGATTGGATTTGCAAGAACAAATGACAACAACAATTTGTATTTGAAAACAGAGCAAGGTAAAGGAATTTTATTGGCTGAATTCTTTTTTGATGACATCATATTCAATGGACAAGATATGATATGTAAATCATTCTCAAAAGAGATGCAAACTAAATTTGAAATGTCTATGTTTGGTGAGGTAAAATTCTTTGTTGGTTTAAAAATACATCAAATGAAGAATGGTATCTATATTACTCAATAAAAATATGTCAAGGATATACTGAAAATTTTTGGTATGGAAGATTCAAAACCAGTGAGTACACCCATGGCTACTAGACTCAAGTTGACAAAGAATGATGATACAAAAGAGGTAAATGAAACATTGTGCAGATCAATGACTGGTAAGCTGCAATATGTTGTACATAATAGACCTGACATTGCATTAGCAATTGGAATTGTTGCTAGATTTTCTGCTAATCTAAAAGAGACAGATATAATGGTAGTGAAAAGAAATCTTGAGATATTTGAAAGGTACAGAAGATTATGGCCTATATTACAAAAGGAATGACAAGTTTGAACTCAGAGTCTATACTGATTCTGACTGTGCTATTAATGTGGATGATAGAAAAAGCACCATAGGAGGATCATTTCTATTGGGGAAAATATTAATTTCCTAGACAAGAAAGAAACATAATTGCACCTCACAATCTACAACTAAAGCCGAGTATGTGACAGTAGCAGTTAATTGTTCAAACATTGTATGGTTGAAGATACTACTCAAAGGTATGAAGGAGGAGATCATAGAACCAATTGTCATATATAGTGATAACACAAGTGCCATTAATATTTCTAAAAATCCTGTAATGTAATCTAAGAAAAAACATATAGCTATCAAGAATCATTACTTGAAGGAGCTAGTTCAGAAGAAGGAAGTGAGACTGGAATATGTGAACACTAAGGAATAGTTGGCAGACATATTTACATAATCATTGCCCAAGGATGCTCATGAGTATCTAAGAGGTAAATTGTGGGTGATTCCCCTAGTAGAGGCTAACTAGTTCTGAATGGAACTGTTGCATCAAATGTTTTAATCAGAACACTTGACACATTGATGCATAGTGAATCACATTTTTAGGATGCTACCTAAAAATTATGAAGTAGAAGACAAGAACAAAAAACAAGATTAGTCATAAAAAAATATGACAAGAACATCATGATACAAAGATTAGAACAAGATGAATCTACATAATGAAGATGTCAAAATCTTTGGCATTTTCTGAAAGAGGGAGAAGATTGCTTAAAGAAATGATTGATAAAAACAACAAATATGAGGGAGATATTACTGAAAAAGAGAGCTGAACAGACATAGAAAGATATCAGTGTGATTACAGACACAGAAGGAGTAATATTTTATAGATGTGAATAAGAATGAATCTAAAGACATTAATGAAGATTTTTTCATATCACGAGCACACACACTTTTAGGATTGTTTGGTAACTTTGGTTGGAAATTATAGTTTTACAGTTTAGTGTTGCCATCAATGCCAAAGAGGGAGATTGTTGGAAAGATTGCTACAATGTAGACAAGTGTTATTTTGTCATTGGTGTCAAACCTTAACTGGTGAGACTATTGTTGTATTTTTGAGTACCATATCTATTGATTGATGAATATTTGAAGAATAAGATAACAAGAAGACCAAGGAAATGGTTGAGTTAGGAGTATACACCAGGGTAATTGATCATTTGGCACTTTGGAAAAGTGATATGTTGTCTATCTTTTACTGACAATTCACTGGAAGGTTGATGCTGAGAAATGAAAATTTTATGCCGAGCAAAGAAGAAGGCGATGCCAAGCAAAGAAAAAATGATGTCGAGCACCAGTCAAATGCGGAGGGAGACAGCGGAAGCCGAGTAGTAGTGTTTTATTAATTGATGAGATTTGAGATCTATGGCTGACATATAGTTGTGATTTTATTGGGATATGCATTGTTAATTAAGATTGGTCCACACTCATTTAATGCATAGGAAACCATTATTAATGTATGGATTCAATGTTTAATTAAAGACTGTATTAGAGAAGTAAATTAAATATAATGATGGAATGATCCATTGGATCTGGCCTAACATAAGATCTAAAATCTTGATTAAGCGACAAAATGTTTGTTTGACCTAGATGAAGAGGTATAATATAACCTTCTATGGTTATTTTTATTACATCCGAGTGTAAGGAGAAGTTGAATGAAAAAGTATTGCATGCTTAATTGACTATATGGCAAAACCTAGTAGAGAAGGCTGAACATAGAAGTGGAGAGATTGCTTGATGGATTTCCAAGAAGATCTAAAGTTTGAGATGCAAATGGAGGCCACTTAGTAAATTAGCATTAGAGATAAAATTGGATCTGGATTTGCAAAGTAAGTTGTATGTATCAGATCACACCTGCTGATTACTTTCTAACCATTATATTAGTTCAAATCCTTTAACCAAGTTGACCTAACAGTCATTGTATAAATCCTTTGAACAAGGTGACTTTCATATTAGAATTTTCTAAGTCCTTTAACAAGACCACTCCTGACAGGTTGATTAAATCCTTTAACGAGGTCACTTTTGATAGTGTGTTTTGTAACCTTTAAGAGCATTGGCTCCTAACAGGGCAACACTTCCGAAGAGTGAAATTTTGTTAGCATGTTAGTGGTGGTTTTTCTCATATTGGGTTTCCACGTTAAATCATGGTGTCAAAATGTGTGAATGTTTATGTTGTGTTTTACTATTAAGTTTTTGTAAGCTTATTTCATTAGTACAATAAACTCCACACTTTTGTTGATTATTGCTCCTGAGCAGATCTGAGTTGTTGAACTGGTATAAAGTCTTATGGGCACCTCTGGACCTAAGAATAACTGATTCACCCCCCCTCTCAGTTATTCTAAATCTATTCTAACAATTATTTTAGTGATGGAGAGGAAATTCAAGGAATAATTTATGAGAAAAAGAGAGAGATTTAGTTTGGCATTGATTTCAAAGGCAGAAATGACTTAAGGGAGAGATAATATCCATATCCATATGAAATATCTATCAGAAGTAGTCAGAGACAAATATATATGAATAGAACTATCCATCAAGGAGAGGAATAGTCAAACATAGAGAAAACATTAGACTAAGATTCAAAGAAACGTCCATCTAAGGGAGAGAATTGGAAAATTTAACACTACATCTATCCAGTGAAGGGAATGAAGAATGAAGAAAGTACTCTGCAAGAATCAAATCTAGGGTATAAGAGATTACCAAGAGTCAGAAATTTGTATTGTGTATAGAATAATAATTTTAGTAGAGATTGTTGAGCTATAGCTGATATATTTCATATTATATTAGTAGTATTGTAGTATGTTTCTGTTAATGTCAAAGGGAGAGATTGATGAAATATAACTGATTGAATATGTTAAGTTGACGATCACCGAGCTGCAGAAAGTTAATGCAAGACATTAAATCAATTAATGTATTATATTATCATTGATTTCAACTAGATATAATATGATTGGCTATATACATATTGTCAAAGACTTCAAAGAACCAAAGAGATAAAGTTTATGTTATTAGTAACGCATAAAACTTTAGTATGCACCAAATGATAACAAACACCGATGGATAGTGCACACTGACGGATAGAGAACCCTGAGAAGAATCATAGTGTAGACCTAGCAAGATAACTCGAGTAGGCATTACCGAGAAGAACCAAAGTGATACCTGAGAAGAACTTAAAGTCACAGTGTTTCCCGAAAGACAAACAACCCCAACGGACACTGATGCTTGAGGACAACTGAATTCAAGACCGAGCAAACAAGGATTTAAACACCAATCAGAACTAAACTTCAGAAATGACAAAAGACTTAGCTGATAGGAGCTAAATATAGAGTTAACTCTTTGATTACATTGCTTTCATCGACCAGTTAAAAGTTAAAGATAAGCTAGATATTTAAAGTTAGTTTTATTTCAGTTGTCAAGAAGAAATATATGGATAAAAATAAAGCAAGCTTTAAAGCAAGAATGGTGATATTTGTGGATCACGTCAATAAAAAGTAAAAGAAGGACTTAGAAACCTGTAAATCATGTCTATAAAAGAGACAAGCTAATTCAGTTTGAAAAGAGAAATGCTAAAGAGAATTATGGTGGAGATAAGAAGTATTCATATAGACCCGGTGAAACAAGCTAAAGAACAGAGCTAATATTTCTGCAGACACTGAGAAATAGAAAACCAACAATATTGACATAGAAGAAAGAAGTGGAGAAAAGGAATAGAAGAGAAAATTGATCAGAAGAGGTATTATGAGCTTACAATATGTCAGAACATCTGCAAGATTAAGTTATATTTATGAACAAATCATACATTGTTTTAGTTTAACCATTCGTTTAGAAAATATCTTAATGTAGAGAAGGATTTAACCACCCTTTATATATTGAGATACATCCCAAGGAGTATCAAAAGGTTTCTCATGAAGATAGCATAGTGAATGTCAGCTATCAAGTTACAAACTGTTAGTTTTAAATCCTCTAACAAGGTCGCACTTAATAGTGTATTTGTAACCTTTAACATGGTTGGCTCTTCACCGATCTCACTTTAGAAGAGTGAAAATTTTGGATTACCGGTCCCAAGTGGTTTTTCCCCTAACAAGGTTTCCACATTAAAAATTCATGTGTCAAATGTATATATAGTTCAATGCTTTGATGTTTTTTTTACACATTACTAAAACAAGATTGATTGGTAAACACTAAATTATGTATTGTATTTTGGTAAATACAAGACTGCTATTCGGTAAAGCTTAAGAAAAAGGATAAACAATATACTCTGAGCAATAGTTATTTGATAAGATTATTTAATGGTATACATCTTGTAGGACTGAAGACAACAAGAGGTTTTTTTTTGTGGTATAAAATTTTGGGTTGACTTAGGGTGAACCCACAATAGTGGGTTACACTTTTTTTGAGGAACGAATTCGTGCTGAAATAATTTTTTTTTTATAAAATATGATCATTTAAGCCTTGAGAGGTTCCATTTGAAGGAATTAATTAGAAATGGTTATCTCAAAGCCTCTTAGATAAAAAAAATCATTGATTTAACATCTATACTCCTCATTCATACCTACAATGGAGTCTCCTTTGCACCTATTAAAATGCTGATAAAAAATCACTTCGAATTTATCTTTGGGCAGATCAAATGAATCCATTCAAAAAACCTATCTATGTAGTAAGGTACTACTGAGAAAATTCTTTCCAATGATTATAATGTTAATATATATTAAGTTTATTATGACTTTGTATTTTTAGTTTTACTAAACATAGATATTTCACTATATCTCCACCTCTATGTTCGATGCTTATGGAAAAATAGTAAATGAGAGAAAAAAAATTCTAAAAAATATCTATGCCCTAGGTATTGAAGTTATCTTTCTATCAAAAAAAATAAAAAATAAAAGTTGAGAAATACACAAAAAGTTATAAGCTATGTAGTCAAGGTATGTCAAAATTATGGCTTAGTCAACTTCAAACGTTAATAAACTATGAAATAATCATGATAATGTCATAAAACCAATTGCATGCCCTCCATATGGATGTTAAAAAACTATATTTGAAATAATCACATTGATATCTATTTTAGAAAAAAAGTTATGCTCTACGAAAACAATGTAACTCTTTGAAAATGAAATTTTTAGCAACATACCAATTTTTGTGGGAGAAAGAAAAACCAAATCAAATAAATTCAAAAATAAAAATAAAAAATATATTTAGAATCTAGATAGAAAATCCTAAAATACTCTAATTTATTTTATCTTCTAATTCTTAATGGTTTAATGACAATATGCATTTGAATCTAAATTTTTTTTTCAAAATTTAGAGTACAATGTCCATTCAGGCAAAAAAGTGTAACCCACTATTGTGGGTTCACCCCTTATTAGATTAATTTTTGAGGCCACTGATTCACCCCCCGCCCCCCCCTCTCAGTTATTCTAACATAACTTGCCACTA
Source organism: Thuja plicata (assembly GCA_018584345.1). Classification (NCBI taxonomy): domain Eukaryota; kingdom Viridiplantae; phylum Streptophyta; class Pinopsida; order Cupressales; family Cupressaceae; genus Thuja; species Thuja plicata. The sequence goes on along the minus strand of MU226278.1, from coordinate 2,063,896 downwards.
AAGGATAAAATCGCCTATGAACCAATGGGAGCTGACACACATGGATCAAGCAAGGAGTAATCCTGATCACTCACTGAGAATCAATCCCAACAACTCATTTCACCTTATTTTCTTTAAAATGAGTGACTTTTGAGCTCAAATGGTCACAAAACATTATAATTTTGAATTAGACTTATGCCACTGAATTAAATTTAGATGCTTAGTAAATGCTGTCATTTTTATACTTGATTCAATTGCATTAAGCTTAATTTGATCACTTTATACACATTCTAAAGTCGTTTTAGTTTAAATATTTCATTTTAGCATTGAATTGTCACTAATCTAATGCATATTCTAAGAGAAATATTATAAATAGATCAAACTCTTGCTAACTAGGGAGTAATATGTCTATTTCCTTTGGTTTCCCTGGATTAAATTTAAGCTAGATGTACTCCCTAGGCGGAATGCAAATGCCCCACTCTATATCCCGCCGGTAAATCAAGATATAAGATCATAGAGGCCTATCAATTGTTGATGCAATAGAGAGTAACCATGCGAGGTTTGAACCTTCATTGTAGGCACTACAGACAAGAAGCCCCACCATTTCACCAAAGAGTCACCCCGAAGAATCTTTATATTTTGTTATTTATTATAATAAATATTTATTTTATAAATTAAAATATTCTACTATATAATAGACTAATTGTAATATGCTTCTCCTTTTATCTTAAGGATGAATAGAATTAAATTTTTTATATTTTGTTTTTTAATAACATAAACATAAAACATATTATTTAGTTCAATTATGCATAAACTAAAAAGTAGATTTTTATTACAATTTTCAAAATATGAAAATATATTTTAAGAATTTTAATATTTTCTAACAATATTATTATTTTCTAACAATTGTTTTTAATGTTCTTGATAATGTGCAATTTTCCCAATGTTAAAATCCCAAAAACTATAATTACACTATTTGCCTTCAACATAAACCAAAGTTAAAAATGAAACAAAATTATGTATTATGGTTAAGGAAGAGCTCGTTCATTTATAATTCTTCATATATGACACAATATCAATCCTTCATAATGAGTGGATTAAAAATTATTCCAATATTTTATTTAACTCAGATTCAGTTTACCTATTTATTTAATCTTGAGGGAATAATGAAACTCATTCATTTGAAAGGTCTCAAAATATATACATGATAGTACTAGGATGTGAAATATGTACTTGATGGTCTCTGTCATATACTTGTCTATATAGACAAAATTTTCATTCCACCCTTATGGAGAAAAGTTTTAGCAATTATATAAATTATAGTTAATCTACACACATTGAATGTAGTAGAATATGATGTATTTGAATTTAGACTAGGTAATATGTGGAGAAGACTTAGACGATGATCCTATAAATTTACTATTATTATAAATCAAGTGTAGTTGTAATGCATTAACAAAAACTCTTTCATGAAGGCATACAAGTAGTAACTTTGTGACCTAATTATTTTATGATGTAATTAATATATATTTTAATTAACACAGAATAAAAAATTTGACAACATTTCTATTTAATTGATTCACAATTCCACCCATTAAGGGACATCCTTGCAAACCCAATATCATACTCAAATTCAACATTTATCTTATTGTACTTGATAACAAAGATCATTTGATTTTTGAAAGTGATGTACATATTGCTCATTTTGTTCAATATTTCATATAACACAAAGAAGAATTGGCTCAAGTGAATGATGTCATTGCAAGTTAAATTCGTCAACTCAAAGGTGAAAAACTAGCAAAAGGAATGATAGCATGGAAAGCATGTTCCTAAAAATGCATCCTAGAATAGAAAGAGATCTTCCACTAAGGAGTTCAAAAGTATAGTCATTCTCAAGTGGGTAGAGTAGGCAAATAAACTAAATTCAAAGAAGTATAGTCATTCTCAAGTGGGTAGAGTAGCCAAATCAACTAAATGCAAAGATTGATTAAAAACCAAAGTACCATGTCAATTTCTTAACCATTTTGGACTAGACCGTGTCTGATGTCGAATGTCGAATGCGGACCTCTCTATTCAACACAAACGCAACATAGTCATTACACAATCAAGAAAGTCACAAAAACAAACATGGATTGTTTTCTCTGCAAGCGTGATTGAAGTGACGTGTTGCCTCCTAATTAGGAGTGATTGTTGCAGTTTACCCTCAGAACGAGAGCCAACAACCTGAACATCTCTAATACGGAGGATTTTAAAGTGGAGGTGTGTGTAGAAGAGCCATCAGTTGTGATAAATATGCATCTAGATATGAGAAAATGCTACTATTCTACAAATTAAGACATGATTTAAGCTATGAAAGATGAATTGCAATTAGTATAAATATGAAATGCAACTAGCTATGGAAGTAAAAGTGCAATTAAGCTAAGAGATTGAAATGCTTCTAGTATATAAAAGAGAATACTTGTAATCTAGAAATGTATGCTTTTTAAGCTAGAAATTTGATTAGCAATTGAATTTAGAAAGCTCTAAAGCATTAAATTGAATGGTTAGCTCTTACAAATTGATCATAAATCAAAGCTAAACTATACTCAATTTCAATGAAAATTGTGCTAATTATGAAAGAAAGTACTCTAAAAGCATGAAACTCAAAGCTAAAATTGCCTATAGTAATGATGCTCAAAAACAAAAGATCCTTACAATGAAGAAAAGAGGTCTAATTTATAGAAAATCGAGAAGAGAGGATGAAGAGTTTCTTGAAAAGAAATAGTTGTCTCTTCATTCTCCATTTGAGACAAATATGCAAAGATTTATTAAAATAAAAGA
>MU226278.1:2047619-2061037 GCA_018584345.1 Thuja plicata | reverse complement strand
TAAATAACCTTTCAATTCCTTTTATGTATATTAGCCAAAGAGGGTGGATTTGATTTAATTAAAAACACTTAGGACTTTAGGATTAAATCAATTAATCATAGGGATTTTAGCTAATAATCATTTGAGAATTAGGAATTTAAATGTAATGACAGATTTATGCAAATTTGGGTTTTCTGCATTTGAAACTCAGTCGATTAAAGTCAATTAGGAGAAGAATTTACCTAATACAATAGGACTTCGAAGATAAGAAAATGCACCAAAATTGATTAGGTTGTTAGGTGCCAATTTTGGGGTGTTACAGATTGTAGCATGCCAATATGAATCATTCAAAGACCCAGCAAATATAATGCAACACAAAATCAAACTCTATTGTATCCAACCTAATAAAACACATAAGCTAATTCTCTAGTCGAATCAATATCAAGAAAACAAATTAGCTAATATAAACCCTTTATGGATTTTAGATATTTAAATTATTCATCCCCTTGAATATCATGACCCCATCCATAAATCAAAATTCTTTACACTGTGTGAAGATTATATAATTTTTTTGTTTGATGGCCACTCTTAGTATAATTGTCTTAATTAAAGAGAAGGCAAATAAGAAATAACAATGACAACCAGTGGGACACCGTTCCGTTAAAAAAAGATGCTTTTTAGTCTGTCCACTATTGGAGCTAGCTGACAAAGACCAAAGGGCATATCTTGTTGATTAACCCGCATGACCTAACTACTATGTCTAAAAATAGAACACTTGAACAATGCATTTCAGAAACTCTCAGCAATACATCAAGGGACACAGTTAATTGGGCGACTAGAAGACTGATTTCGTGTAGTAATGCAGACTCATAAGATCAAGAGAGAGTGCTAGCTAATCATCTTCTAACACCATGCGCTAAAGCCATATCAGATGGCTCCTATGATCTTCTTTATATTCTTCTGTGGAGGTTGTAGAAATGGTGAGATTGTATTAGTGAATTCTCATATATGATTGTCAAGAAGCAGGATTGCCTTAACGATATGGGCTTCTGCAGTGAGTGAAAGAATTACAGAGCAAGCCTATCTGCAGTGGACCTGTCTGAAGACACCATTTGAGTTTGACAGAGTTTGGTGCAAAGTAAAATGACAACAAGATCATGGGAGCCATCTGATATGGCTTCAGCGCATGTTGTTAGAAGATGAATAACTAGTATTGTCTCTTAATCTTAAGAGTCTGCACTAATACACGAAATCAAGCTTCTAGTTGCCCAATTAACTGTGCCTCTAGATGTAATGTTATTTTCTATGCTAATTTTTTTTAAGGTTTAATAATCAAAATTGCAGTTGCCTTGAGCCTTTCAAGTATCCTCCTCAGGCATTTGTTTTCCCATTCTATCATCTTGTACTGAAGACCTTTCATGTGCTACAATGGAAATTAATAAAGAAGCATTGTCTTCGATTGTTTCTGTTGAATTCCATTGTTTCTTATGCTGACTTGTATTTGGCAGATCTTTATAGTTGGTGAAGTTCCTATTCACCAAGTGAAATTCTGATATAAATGAATACCTCGGGTTCGACCACTTAATATAGATCTAATAACCTTTCATTTATGCGTATTGTGTGATCAATGAAATACTATTACGGTAATCCAAATCTTCTTCATATTAACTGTTTCATGGTCCTGGCTTAATTGTACTTTTCTCCATTATTAGAAAAGTGGGATGTGAACAGAAATCGTAGAAGTCATGTAAAACCGACTATAGCGCACAATCTAATATGACGATATAAAACTGCCAACTATTTTCAATGCTGGAAAACATTTCGTGCTAATATATTGTAGATAAATATTTATTTGTTCTCTTGACATATTTAAGATAATTTTGCAATCTGCATAAATTTGACCATATCCTAACTGAAAAAGCCAAAGCATAAAATCAACGGAAATATCACATAGAATAATGCATAGAAGAGATGAAATAATAGATGTGAGTGCCTCCACAAAATGAGGGAGAGACTCCTGAAACAGGAGTGGTGGCAAAATATGACCCAAGGAAATAGGGTTGTGTCAAAAATACAATTTTACACCACTCACAAACCTATAACAAACTAGACACCTCATGAGGATAGGTGTCAAGACACCTAGCTAGGCTTAAAAGCCTATATCAACACCTAGGTGCAATATAGGTGTACACAAACAGCCCCTCTTAAGCATAGCTTAGGGGGAGTAAACTGTAAAATGGGTCCCGACTACAAAATCTAATGAGGTACCCATATACAATGCCATCTCTCATAAAGTGGAGAAAGATAGAAAACCGAGTGGGAAAAAAATACTACCATCCAAAAGAGTGAAAAAAGAATAGAAGACTAGAAAGCCTTCCCAAAGGATGATGATGTTGCTAATGTAGACCACACACCAAGAAGAGCTCATAGATGAATGAGCTTACTCTCAATAAAGGGTTTGGTGAAGATGCCATCAACCTACTCTAAAGACTTGCAAAAGATTAAGTCAATGATCTGTTCATGAATCAACTCTCGAATATAATGCATATGAATCTCTATGTGTGTGGCTCACTGATGATTAATCAGATTCTTGTATATCTGAATAGTACTCTAGTTATCTGAATAGATAACTATAGGCCACTTGAAAGGAATTCAAAACTCAGAAAGAGTGCCTTGAAGCCATATAACCTCAGCAGCTGTGATAACATCCCCTCTAAACTTTTCCTCTTTGGAAGATATAACAATAGCATTCTGCTTCTTGCTAGACCAAATGATAGGTGTTGATCCAAGAGAAACTATAACCTGAAGTAGACTTACAATACTCAGTATCGTTAGCCCAATCTGAATCTGTAAAACCAACCATGTCAACACAAGAACCAACACTATAATGTATCACAAACCCAAGTGTGCAATGAATATAGTGAAGAATCCTCTTATCTTCTTTCCAAAGAAACACATGAGGCTCCAACATAAATTTGCAAACTATTCCAACTACACATATGATATGTCTGGCCTAGTATGAGTAAAGTAAATAAGACTACCAATAGCTGTCAATAAAAAGTAGCATCAACCAAAGGTGAATTGTAAGAGTTCTCAATCCTGAGTCTAAATAGAAAGGGAGCTAGAGATGGTTTACAAGTAGTCATGTGAAACTATGAAATAAATCAAGTGTGTACTTGGGTTGAGTAAGTGTTATCCCTGAATCTAATTATGTAATCTCAATACCAAGAAAGTGGTACAATAAACCCAACTTTGTCACTTTGAATTTGCCTTGAAGTTATGACTTCACTACTGCAATTACAGATGAAGTACTCCTATTAATCAAAAAATCAACAACATGAAGTACTAGTATACAAAATAATCATCCTACGGCAAAAGATACACATTAGGATCTAACTGGCAGGGGTGATCTCATAATAGTGTGTCCTACTTTTGGGCATGAAGGAAAATTGGTTGTCATTTTTTTTTTCAATTTTTGACCCCTTCACCCCGAAGAAGGGTCTTCAAGAGAAGGGGCTTAAGGCCTTCACACAAACACACTAATGTGTGGGGGTCGTCATGCGAAGGGGGTGTTTGCACGAAGACCCCTTTAGCCGTATTTCCGATAAATTTCTGGCGCTAATAGTCATTTTCACAAAACATTTTTATTGTGCTCGTGGAGCCTCGACATTTGATCAAACCTAGTGACAACCCAGGCTGACATCAACATTCTGTGAGCACTTTTGATCACTTCAAACTATAATGATACCAAGTGCACATAATTCTTCCTTTTTTTTAAATTATTTTATTGTAAATTATATTCTTTTTAATTATCTTAGTTAGTTATTCATTTTAAGTAGTTTTTTATTAAAAAAGTAGACTTTTGTTAGGTAATGTTAGAAAGCCATAGCTAGAAAATGTTAGGAAATAACAGTAAGAAAATATTAGAAAACAATTGTTAAAAAACCATAGAAAATGTTTGTTTTTAAATTATTTATAGTTAGTTATAATAGTAGTTTTTATTTCTAGTAATTTATAATTCTTTTTATTAGAAAATTTTAAAACCTTAGCAAAATTTAGAAAATTTTAAAATGTTTGAAGAATTTCAAAAATTATTGGGAAATGTTGGAAAAAATATAGAAAGGCATATAGATAAGTTAGTATCCCTTAGTACATCGTACGACATCTTAAGACATTATAGGATGCCTTAATACATCCCAAGACATCTTTGGACCCAGAAAGAAACCAAGAACTCTTTAATATATCCTACTACATTCTTGGACCAATTTTGAGGTCAATGATACAAATATTAATACATTACACATATGTGTAGTTAGATGTTTAAATCATTAAATTACTTTCTGATAGGTTTACATATTGTGTATATGTTTCAGATGTTTCCAATGCTATGTATAAATTCTATACATGTAAAGTTAGATATTTAAATGTCATCCTAGGACCCCTTAGTATGTCCTAGGACCTTTTAAGACACCTTGGGAACTTTAAGACACTTAGGACCCCTTAGTAATTTCTATGAGATCTTATGACAATATAGGATTCCTTGATACATCCTAGGACCTATTATGACATAAGATAGCTTAAGATGACCTATTACCACATAAGACCCCTTAAGACACCTTAAGACACCCAAGGCCCCTTAAAGCATGTAGGACTCCTTAGTAGGACCTTTTATGATATAATATTCCTTAACAACCCCTATTATGACATAAAATCCCTTAAGAACCCTCAGCAAGACCTATTATGACATAATAGGAGTTATTATGACATAAGACCCCTAGTAGGACCTATTATGACATAATACATCTTAAGATAATGTATTATAACATAAGACCCCATGTAGAACCTATTATGATATAAGACCACTTTAAATGACCTATTATAACATAAGACACACTAATACACCTAGGACCCCTTAGTAGGGCCTATTATGACATAAGACCACTTAAGATGACCTATGAAAACATAGGACTTCTTAAGACACTATAAGACACCTAGGGCCCCTGAAGTGACCTAGGATTCCTTAGTATGACCTTTTATGACATAAGATTCCTTAACAACCCCTATTGTGATATAAAATCACTTAAGCACCCTTAACAGGACCTATTATAATATAATATAATATATTATGACATAATAGGACATATTATGACATAAGACCCTTAGTCCTGATTTATTATGACATAAGATTCCTTGATAACCCCTATTATAACATAAAACTACTTATTAGAACCTATTATGACATAAGACTACTTAAGATTACCTATTACAACATAAGACCCATTAAGGCCCTTAAGATACCTAGGTCTCCTTAGGACACCTAGGACCCCTTAGTAGGACCTTTTATGACATAAGATTCGTTAACAACCCATATTATGACATAAAACCCCTTAAGAACCCTTAGAAGGACTGATTTTGACATAATAGGAATTATTATGACATAAGACCCTGAATAGGACATATTATTACATAATACCCCTTAAGATGGCTTATTATAACATAAGACCCCTTAGTAGAACCTATTATGACATAATACCAGTTAAGATGACCTATTACAACACAAGACCCCTTAAGACACCATAAGACATCCAGGGGCCCTTAAGACACCTAGGACCCCTTAGTTGGGCCAATTATGACATAAGACCCCTTAAGATGATGCATTAAAACATAAGATCCCTTAAGACACCTTAAGATGCCTAGGGCCCCTTAAGACACCTAGGACCCCTTAGTAGGACCTTTTATGACATAAAATTCCATAAAAACCCTTTAAAAACACTTAGTGAGATGTATTATGACATAATAGAACCTATTATGATATAATAAGACTTATTATGACATAAGACCCTTAGTAGGACTTATTATGACCTATTACAACATAAGATCCCTTAAGAATCTATATTATGACATAACACCGCTTAGTAGGGCCTACTATGACATTAAAGGGTGTATTATGATATAATAGCACCTATTATTACATAAGACCACTTAAGATGACCCATTACAACATAAGACCCCTTAAGAGTCCCTATTATGACAGAAGACCACTATAGATGACCTATTACAACATAAGACTTCTTAAAGTGTGCCTATTATTACATAAAATCCCTTAAGAACCCTTAGCATAACCTATTATGACTTAATAGAACCTATCATGACATAAGACCCCCTAATAGTACCTATTATGACATGATAACTGACCTATTAGTACATACGACCCCTTAAGATGACCTATTATAATATAAGACCACTTAGTAGGACCTATTATGACATAAGACCACTTAAGGTGACCTTTTATTACATAAGACCCTTTATAATGACCTATTATAACATTATATTTGGCTTAGTGGAACTTATATAATATGACATTATAACCCTTAAGAGGACCTATTATTCAATATAATTTCCATTAATAGAACCACTTATATTATATTTTTAAATAAACTATATAGATGTACATATAGTTAGATGTTTAAACGTTTAAACTAATTAATGATATATTTAAATGTTATGTATAGTTAGATATTTAAAAATAATTATACCGTCTTAGATGTTTCTTGACTAAATGATACTCTCTATCTCTCTCTCTATCATTCATATATCCATCATTTAGAATTGTACATGTATAATTTTAGATTTTAATATTAGTTTCTATTTTAAATGAACTTGTAATGTACTCGTGCTTAATTTTTAACATTCAAGACATGTTACCCCTAGATGACCACACATGATAGAGATGATGTGCCTCTTGATGTAGCTCAGGGTGATTCACCTGAGAGTCAGGCACTTGATTTTGGTTTACACCCTATTCCACCTTGCATTCTAGATATTGTGACCATATTGTCAACTTCTCACACAAAGATGGACTGATTGAGAGAGTCCTTTAGTAGATCTGAGGAGGGTTTGTGTAGATATATCTATACTACTATACTAAGGAGTCATGTGGATTTAACTATGAGTTTAACATCTCATTATTCATTTACACCATAGGTTATTCAGACTATTTTTTTAGAGTTGAGAGTTGAGGACTCAGGTGATGTATCCTTAAAGATGGTCCAGAGTCATGTCCCTTGGGAGATCATCAAACGATTGGTCTTCCTGCATTATTATGGGAAGGAAAAGGTGAGGGGATATTAGATTACATGATGCCTCATTCGTTAGATAAATTTCATGATATACCCTTGATTCCTTTTAGCACATGGTTATTATCCTAATAATGACCATACTCCATTATATTTTTCCCAGTAGTTGTATGCTAAGGTCAGTTTTGTTCCTAATGTCAACTATCTAAATATTCCTATATATTTTGGTCAAGGGTGTGGCCAAGTTGATGATCACAATTAGTGTCATAAGGCTTGTTAGAACTATCAAAATTTTGAGATTACCATGTTGAAATTTTCACTAAGGCATGGAAACACCTTGGTGTCCCTGTTTGGAAGTACCTAGTTTTAATAATAAATAATTTAATACCTTGTGAGTTTCATGAATGACCACCTTGTAGGTATGTTCCCCTCTTTGCATTTAACTTATTTATCCATTTCTATCCCCGTTCTTGTAGATTGAGTGGTTTTGTAGAGTGTCTCTTCAAAAAGCCACAAAATCTAATTGCCTCAATGATCACATGATCTCATTTTTTGGGTAAAAGTAGATTTTACCCAAAAATGGATAAGTAGATTTTTTCAAAGATGGACAATAGCGTGACATCAACATTTGAGGAAATTATTAACCTAGGGTCACTAGTGACTTATTTTTATTTATTGGTATATGTTAAGTCCTTTATCCCACATTGGTCATGCTAGGTAATAACTTAATGTTTTTATATCCCAATGCACAAGTAAGAAGTGCAAAAAGGGCATGTGCCTTTTTGCACATGGGTCATCCACGTGGTGAATATCTAGCAGTCAAAGAGGAAATTTTTCTGGGCTAGTTATTACGTCAAGAGTTTGGTTACGATCTCTCACAATATAACAAAGAAGAATATGATGTGGAAACATAAAGGTTTGGGGATTGCGAGGTTGTAACACATAGTAAAGTAGGCCTACCAAGAAGCGAGACAAATAGATGGACAAGCCTCTAGGTGGAATCTTCATGTAATCCTTGAAAGAGGTTGTCTACGAAAGAGAAACACCATGGGAACATAATGTTGAGGCATGTGGCAGGGCTGGAAAATTGAATAGATGATGTGTCAGAGGTAGAAGTGAACCAAGTGGTTCCATGTGGTATAGGTGGCGAGGCAAGAAGTGCAAATGAGGTGGACATGTGGCATATTCATGTGATCAGGGAAAGAATAGTGATGTAGAGAGAGAAGAATCACATGAATACAAGAGTGTGAGACATATCCATTCTGGAGAAATGAAGCAAATAAAGTGGCAGGCCCTAGGGTGACATGTCTCAAGTTCTTGTTATCACGTAATGAGATTAAGTTGGAGAGAGAAATTTTAGTGGACCACACAATTTTGGTATGTGGAATGAAGATAATTTAATGGTTATTACTAAGTGCTCAAATCTAACGTTTCTCGTAATCCTGCAAAAAAATTTTCAAGGAAGATAATCAGTGAGGGATCACAAGATCTCACCACATGTCTTGGGTTGGTGGTTAGTTTCATAGGGCCAACGCATATGGGGTGTTGAATAGGTGGTTTCAAGGGCCAATCATAGATTTCTACTTGGCAGCCAAGAGGTGGTTGAATGAGCAGTTGGCTATCTTTTTTCTTAGTTCTCGACTATTCTAAAATATATCAACGACTGAAGTTCAAAATTGGTTAAAGATTTGATCACGACCATTGATTGTTTTTGGCACACGATTGACCATTGGTTTTTTTTCGCTTTGTCTTCTTGGTAGCAAAGGGCTTCATTAGTTTTATTTTTTTCTCTAAGGGATTTGATTTCCATGATGGTTATGGTCAAATTGATATAGGCTAGTTGTTATTAGTCAGAAGGAGGTATGTTTTTTTTTACAAGTATCTTGAGTTTTTTTTCAGAAGCCGCGGATAACTTATACCTTTGCAAAGAACAACTAGTCAAAATATCTAAAGAAAGTCTCATGTGTTATGTTGTTGATACCAATTCCCACATTCACAGAATTTTAAGATTTGAAGAGGTCTTCCCGGTCTTTTATTGTAATTTTCCCTAAGTAATCCAAAGCTTGTTGCATTCCTTAGCCTATAAAAGGAATTCCTAGATGACTTGTGAAGGCTTCCCAATTTTTTTTGTGAAGACATTCTATGTTAAAAATAGTGTAATGCATGTTGAAGTTATGTATTCTCTAAGAAATCATGTGCAAGGTTTGATAATAAATTAGAAATTACAGCTTGGTGATGTGTTTGTATCAAATTTGACTCTTTATGAATTGAATAAAAATTAAAGATTTATTTCAATTTTTCTCTCTGAGGTATGAGAAATGAGTTTTTCTTTTATCTTTTGTTATCTTCCAAGAAAAGAATTAAATATGATAAGATAATTAACTATGAGATTTTACACTTTGTTGTGAATTTGATAATATTATGCATAGAAAAAGAAAAAGAAAATATATCTAAGGCACATTCTCTTTGAATTATATGATGAGAAATTACTGAACTTTGCTATAAAAAATTTCCTTCTTTGATGTGACTCTGTAAACCAAGTGGATTACGCACTAGTCATAGGTGATTCATAAAAAGTATGGTGAAACAAAATGAATATATTAAACTATCATATGCTTTGTTTGTCAGATAAATTATTGAAGTTTATCTATAATATGCTTTTTTTCATCTACCCAAGAGGTTGTATAAGGGTCATTTGAGCAAGAAAATCAAGTAAACGTACACCAACCTAAATTTCATGGAGTTTTAAGTGTAGAAGGTCCATTGCACTTTTTATTGTTGATTTTTCTTGTCCTTGTTTGTGGATGAAGTAACAATTGGATTCATTGTGTTCCTTGACAGTCCCAACAAAAATTAGTGATCTTTTAAAATTAATGGTAGAAAGAAATTACACAAACATAAATGGTGACTCTGCTCGGGAATAAATTTTGGGAAATTTGTTAAAGAAGTCAAGATATTTTTATTGTTTCCCTCCTATTTCACTAGTGGATGTGCGGGAAAAGAGTTTGATTTATGAAATTAATATTGTTTAAGGTTGATTCTCTTTGCTAAAAGGATTTGTTTCAAATATTTACATCTTCCGTGAAGGTTGGCGACATTGTGGTTTAAGTCTAGTGAAAGGATATTTGGAAATACATGTATTAAATATATGGTGTTTGGTAAAAATAAAGGAAAATAATTTTGTTTTTCTTATAAATCAGGACCAAACATGCTAGGAAAGAGATCTTTGTATCAAGGGAGGACTCACAGACAAGCCAATTATGAAGGGAAAAAGTAGCAACAAAAGGACTTGAGAAGTATGGCATCACCGCCTTCTGATACTTATATTCCCCCCTTCCCTGATAAATATATTTCAAATTTTGAAAGTTTAGAATATACTCCTCTAATGTCAGGAAATAAGTATTCATTGTCTAATGATTTATATCCTAGGACCCATAAAAACCATCCTGAAATACCAAAAGACTTTGGATATTATTGTTATAATGATGATGGTAATCATATTTATCTTGTTGAGGATATGGGTTTCAATGTCACATCTCATACTAAACCTCCTAAAGATCCTGGTAATATTCAAGAGTCTGAAGCTAAAACGGTGAGGAACTTTAATCTACAAATGAAGGAAGCGACTAGGGAATTTCAAGAAAAATTAGACGGGGAGACTACAAAGGAGAAATTGAAACAAGAGGAATTGGCTAAAGCCATTGAATAAAATATTTTTAACAATCTACTAATAGATATTGAAATTAAAAAACCAAAACATATTTTATTTAATAATAATGTTGATCTATCTAGGGAGGAGGATAGATTTTTATACATGCTAGGGAAACTTCAAAGTCTACGTCAAATTTGATAACTAGAGATATTACATATGAAGAGCTTAGGTAGGAACTTGAAGAGATTGAAAATGAATACACTAGACAATATATGTTATCAAGAAAGTCTCAATTTATCAAAATAATTAAGGAATTGAATGATATGACTAAAGGAGAGGGTAAAAGAAAACCACGTCAGAGTATGACAAATTTGTGGATAAAGAAGAACTTAAACCTTTTTATGGGCTTTCTAATTGGACAAGACAATGCTTCTATACTAAGATGAAATGCATGTACCTCCTCCTGAGCCTTTTATACCTTTACAAGTAGCACAATATCCATTCCCCAAATCTTAGCTCCTTTACCAGGACTTTAGCCAATAAATCTAATGAAAAATCAAATGTATCGACAAATGAGACATCAACAAAAATGGTACCAACAACTGATGCATCAATTCATGTAGCTATAGAACCAACAATTGAATCCTCAATCTTCCTATGTGCAAAAAAACTTGTAGCACAATGGACAATTTGTCATCCCACCTCAAAATAATGCTAATTTAAAAAATTGGGGAAATAACCCTTTCCAAAGACCACAAATTTGTTTAAATACATATAGACAAAATTGAGTTCACTAGAATCTTAGGTTATACAAATAATATTGGTAATGCTTTGACGTCTAGGATTCCTAAGTTTTTCAGGAAATGGAGGCGTGTCTGGTGAAGATCATATTAGAGCATTTAGAAATGTGTTAGACAAGTTTGAGGTACAACTTGAGGATGTAATTATGAATTTATTTATGCAATCATTGCTTGAAGATACCAGAGAGTGGTATAAAGGCTTGCAAGATTGTCATATTGGGAACTTGCAAGAATTTCAGAGAATTTTCATGGAAAACTATGGGGACCATTCAGATTCCAAATTCAAATCAGGAGAAATAACAACAATACAAACACACCAAAATGAAATTATTTTGTATTTTAAGACTAGGTTTGTTATGGTGTCGAATAAAATTCCACATTACCTAAATCCTAATTATGCAATGTGTTTGATTATTTATCTAAATGCTTTTGATCCCAAGTTTGGATATGTATTGAGATCTAAGGTGGAAGGGACTCTTGAAGAGAATTTTAGAGAATCTTTGAATATTGAAAATAATAGAAAGGGTACATGGAAAATAGGGAAAAGAGATTATATCATAATACTGCAAAATCCTAAAGGATCTCAAACAAAACTCCATAGAGGAGGATAAAATTCATAAGTTACTAGGATCTCTTAAGGATTTAAGTTATAAAGTTGCTAGAAATGAGAAAGGGTTATCAAATGATATATGCAATACTTTTTGAAAAAAAATGAGAGGCCCTTAAGGATGCATGATATGCATTATCATAGTAATTGGAAGGATGATAAACCTCTCCTAGATGATTTAAAAAGGGAGGATAACAAAGACACCCCTAGCCCTTTGAAAAGACATACAATGAATAACATGGAGGATACACCATTGTGTGTACCCATTAATATGCCCCACTCTTCTTTTCAATGTCTAATTACACAATCTTTGATTAAACATGTTGATTATAAAAATGGTAAGGATCATCAAAATAAAGAGGGGAATAGTATCTATATGTGTGGGAATATTTATTAAAGGTTTTATTGAAATAACAGTCTAGTAAATGAATTTGATTATTTTGATAATGAATAAGTTGGTTATGACATAAGGTATTTCAATTTAAAAAACCTATTAATGAAGAGATAAGGTCTCTTACTGTTGCAGTTGTGGCACAAGCAAGGGGCACATACAACTCGAGGAATAGGAGGATTGAGAAGGATCAGGGTAAGTCTCTAGGTTGGACTATAAAAGAAGGTATCTCAAAAAAATCCTTAATTCTATTGATATAAAGGATTCTAATCTAAATGATTCAAGAGGCAAGAAAGTGCATTTTGAAGAACACACTGAGCCTAAACTACTTTCTGTGAATAACAATTCTTCTACGGAAGACAATGAAAAAAATAAAACTGACAAGAGTAAGTATACTTCTCCTAGTAGTGTTAATGTTCCTACTTTTTAAATGACACAAGATTTAAAGAAAACGAAGGTTTCAATATCTATAGTAGAAATGATGAAAATCAAAGAACATAGAGAAGCAAAATTTTATTTGTTTTCTGATATTATGAATAGATTAGAGAGTAAACCTAATAATGCACAACTAAAAAAGAATTAGGGATTTAAGACCCTAGAGGTTTATGTGGGATATGTTGGAAATAATCAAGACTAACCAAGTTACTGAGAGGGGAGGGGTGAATCAGTAACTCTTAAAACTTTAAGTCATTTTTGCACATGTATATATTTTGACCATTCATTCCTCTAATCTACTGCAAGCATGAAAATATAAGCATTCATAACACATAACACAAAGATTTGGTAACCCAGAAACCTTCCAAATAGAAAGTAAAACTGGGGTGGGGATGGTGCCCACAAAACTTTGGTACTGCAGTATAAAGTTGGCCGATTAAGGCTTACATTGATCACTTCTGATGATCTGCCCTGTTAG
>MU226278.1:2007143-2041854 GCA_018584345.1 Thuja plicata | reverse complement strand
GAGATTTACAAAAGACTGTTAAGTCTACCCTGTTAAAGGATTTACAAACTGATTCAACTGTTAGGATGAAATAGTAGATCTTCACTTACAACTTTATTGCTGATAAGATCCTTTGAGTACTGATCACAGAAGGTGATAGATATGTCTATTCTGCTCCTTTACTGACTTTGTGAAAATGCTCTGCTCTGCTGCCTTATTGCAGTCTTTGCTCTTCTCTTTCTAATTTCGCATTTCCATACATTCTCACATTTTCATTTTTTTCAAATGGTATAATACATTACATATATATACCATTCATAATTACAATTTACAATTCACAAGGTCAGCCTCATACAAGTTAATAACATAAGATAAACTTATTTCTAAGTCGGCCTTTCATTAGTAACAAAATATTACTGAGTCGGTAGAAGCTCGGGTTCCTCAAGCTGGCTCGGTGATCTTCTGATACTCGGCATCCACTACAATACTCAGCATCATCATGCTCTCAGTAAGAATAGAAGCTCGGTCCATACTAGTCCCGAAATGTAGCTTGGAACTTGGTAGCCGTTGTGACTCGGTAGATATATTGTCACTCGGTAACCGCTGGTGACTCGGTAGTAACTGATTTCTCGGTTGGCTTCAACTGATGGCTCGGTAGTTATGGTGAAGCTCGGTGACTACCGTCTACTTGGTAAATGTTGCTCTTCTCGGAAAGCACTGCACTGTTCATATGCTCGGTGACTACTGTTCTGCTCGGTTTGAACTGTTTACTGCTGAGCTTTACAAAAGTGATTGCTGAATGCTCGGTATAAGCTATGGACTGAGTGATGAGCTCGGTAAGAATTCAGAATCAAATAAGTGTTTTCACTGATGAAAAATATATCATAATTCCAACAGGATACACAATTACCAAGGAGACTTCACAAGTAGATCCATTCAATGTCACCTTGTTTGTAAATAGTAGGTTGATTAGAAATTATATAATAGATTCAGGAGTTGTTGCTAATTTTTTGCTCTATGATTTTATGGGAAGTTTTTGCATGAATTTTATTACCTCATATGGAACATGATATGCAATCAATAATAGGGAGGTCCCTATTGTAGGAACAATGAAAGATGTTGAGGTAATGATTGTTGCATTCCCTAGGGCGATTATGGGATGTTGTTGTCAAGAAAGTTGGAAGTTGTAATTGGAGGTAATGTACACTTGGATTTATCTTATGCTACCATTCCCATTAATTATATTGAGGTAGAGTTGTATAGGGAGCCTAGAGCCCCTATTGTAGTGAAAAAATGGATCGTCATCAAATAAATTGTTTTCTTGATACTAACTTGGATAACTTTAGAGTACCTTAGCTAGAGCCTTTATTAAAAAGAACCAAACCTATTATTATGGAATTCCAGTTACAAAAAGAGGGTTTATGGGAATTCTATTTTTATGATGCATACTCCAAAGATGGAGCATGACAAGGTATTTTATTGATTTCTTCATCAGGTGTCACATTTAAGTACTCCTTTTTTTCTCTCTTTTGAGTGCACAAATAATGTTGTTGAATATGAGGGACTCATATTAGGGCTTGAGGTGGTTGTGAGACATAATATAAAAATGTTGAGGATTTTTTAGATTCAAAGTGAGTTGTTTAACAATTCAAATCTTTGTATAGCTAAAGAAATAAAAGATTGAAGCAATATAAGCATACAATATGGGATAAATTGGAGTTTTTTTATGCCTTTTTAATTGAGTGGGTAGCAAGGTCAAAAAATATTATGGCTAATTTTCTAGAAAATGTTTCTTTGAAATAAAATGATTTAATATTGACTAGAATTTCTATAAAAGAGAAAAATTCAAGGCCTTCGATTCCTGACAATATTAATTATTGGTAAGTTTTTGAAGATGACAGTGATATTCTAAAATTCATTCAATGTGTTGATAATTATGATAGTCAGAAGATTGATTATAACCAATTAATAGAAGTGGTGGACGAAAAATAGATGAAAGTTGGAAAGGAAATTATTCAGAATAGTGACCTAGAGAGAGAGAATGATCATGGGAAGGTGAGATTCCTGTTGGTTGTATTTCCATTTTTGTAGTCTGTCTAGTAAAATTTTGGAGTTCCTAGTAATTTCTATGCTCAAGAGTTGAAATTCATGTCAGAAATTGCTTAAATATCTTTGCAAATGGAGTTTCTAGCCATAAACCTAGTGAAAAATGTCAAAAACCTAAGTCCTAGGTTTTCTTATGTTCAAAAATGCAAAAAACCCTAATATCTCAGTCAAGTTTCTATTTTCAAGTTACTTTTTTGTAACTTAAGTTCTGAGATTAAGGCATGCACTTTTAAGTTAGTCGCTTAGTCTCATAAGCTAAGGAGAATATTTTATTCTGTCTACAGACTTAGTGAAAGGAATTTTTTGTGTTATCTCCTAATAAAAATAATATATACCAGCGGATATAGGTATCTTAAGTTAAATCCTATGGTGGTTGAGATGTCTCTTGATAAACCCTGTAGTTTGAAAATCATCTAGAGACACTGAGTTTCTACAGTCGTGAAGTCTCCTGAACAAACTTGAGTTAAATGCTAGTTTTGGTAATAGTTTGTCGCCTAGTCGCAAAAGAAATCAAGGGTTAAGTTAAAAGTAAAGAGGCTTGGCAACAACCATTAGATTAAAAGAGATCCAACGACAGTCGTGAGGTTGTTGTAAAAGATTGAAAAGTCAAAAGTGATCTAGCCATTAGGAGATAAAGGGATAGTTGAGACATGTGTTATTCAGTCACATAGTCTCATTAAGAATTAGGGTTTTCTTTTCAAATCTAGAGACTTGGAATAGACCATTAGATGCAAATGAAGGAAGATCAATGGTTGTCATGTTATCTCCAGATGAAAATAATAAAGTTGTAATTATTAGGTGATAAAGAGATAAAGATTTTATTGGATTGTCTCAAAATAAACCATGAGTTAAAAGATTTGTTCGGTGACAAAGAGATATAACAGTCGCCAAGTCTACATAAATAAATCAAGGTTGAAGATCAATTAGTAGAAGGCCCATTCGCAGTGTCTCTGAATGAATAAGGGTTAAGAGTTTTCATCAAGTGACAAGGAGATAGTCATTGATCAAAAGGAAGATACAACGACAGTCACTAAGTCACAGTATGAAACCACAGTTAAAGTAAACATTCGGCAACAAGGATATTACATAGTCGCAAGGTCGCTAGAAGCATAACTAGAGTTAAAATAAAGACTTTTTCTTGGTGCCATAATGTATAGTTGCTCGCCAATAGAATTTTAGAAAGTTATGACAAGTGTTTTAAAATGTAGCTGAGATATATGAGAAATAGATAATCAGATTAAATTGGATCCTATTTTGAATATAATATGGTTTTTAATTAGAAAGCATTCATTCATATTTGATTTCCTGTCACTTTCAGAGGTTACAACTAGATAAAAAATTGATTTCGCAGCATGAGGAATTGAAGCCAGAAGTGATTGGATCGCAATTATGAGAATTATGCATGATAATTTAGAGATAAATAGGGGTAACCATTAATCATTGTTTCTTACCAAGAGCTCATTATTTTCAGAGTGAGAATTTTCTATGCTATTAGTGTGTGCAAAAAATATAGTTTCTTGAATTTGTAGAGTAAAATAAGTCAGCTTTCAGTCTAGAATTTGGGGAATTCAAGTGGTTATCAGTGCTCTAGAATAGATTGAGTGATTAACAGTTGGAAGTGTGTGATCTGAAGAGATATTTGTCTCAATATCAGGGAGATAAATTGGAATAGAACAATAGCAAAGATGAGTCAGGCGATGAGTGTAGCTTCTACCAGTGGAAGAATTGGTGATGTTGATGATGACATGAAAGGGAAGCAAAATTATTCTAAGAAATTCATCTCTTTTGCTTGCATCAAGTCAGAATAGAAAGGTAAATCTTGATACTCTCATAGATGATTTTCACTTCATTAGGGATGCTAAAACTCTAGGCTCTTCTTGTTATTCCCTTTTCAATTACTTCTATAACAATAGTGATGAAGTTGTGACCATTCCGAACCCATGGGCCTATGGACTAGCCAAATTAATATTCCCTAACATCTTTGTAGATGCTCATTTTATATTAGAAATGGTGAGCAGGTATGATACCCTAACCAAAACTATAAAAATAGATGACGAGAAAGCCCTAGTAACCCTAGAAAATAACTCATTTATGAAAGCATTAAATGTATACTATCCAATGGCCACAAAGATAAATTTGAAGAGTTTAGAGAATATATATATGAGAGAGTCTAGAATTGCATCCAAATTGATCTAGGAACATCATGTGCCAAGAAGAATGTAGAATTATATAGCACCCATCCTAGGGACTGCCTCATACTACTACAAAGACCTCAACTTCTATATGAATTATATATCCTATGCATTGTGTAGAGTGATAGGAAAGGATGGAGGACCCAAGAGAATAAGATCATATATCCTTATGATGTTCCTAGATATGTAGAGCCCTCATACTAGTTTTAATTATGATTATATACAGTATATAATCGATCAAATGCATCAAGGATTTATTGATATCCAGTATAAGAAAGAAAACCCCAAATTCATGCATTATTCCATTTGAATGTATTTGATTTTATATTAAAAATTTCCTATCATGAATTATCAGTATTTGAGGCCTCATAGGTTTCATCAAAATCAGGCCAACCCCATTCAGTTTTGGTTGAGAGTGTGGAACTACACCTCAAGGGAACAAGAATTTTGTGCTTTTGAAAATTAGATAGTATAGCCAATACTTAAATATCTAGGTGTTAACAAGACAAGGCTACCAATGAAGGTCCTACAACTACTAAGGCAATGTCAATGTCATTACGTTGATAAGTGGCCATGAGATCACAATTGTGGAGACTTCTATTATGTGAAGGATTTTACATTTATTAGGGTGTATGGTTGCCCTCACCCACCCCATGTTATACCATTCCATGTGCCACCTAGGATTGCAGAAATGGAATTTATCAGACAGTTGATTTTGAAAGACAAGGAGCAGCTGGATCCTCATAGGAAGGGTACATTTACCCCAAGACAGTTTAGGATCTACAATTTTACAATTGGTAAATGGGCATTAGATCCAGTGAATAATTGGATGAGTCACTGTAGAATGAATGTAGCCCTCTATAGATGCATAGACACAGAAGGATTCATATTAAGTGCCAAGAATATATTGACACCCACCATTCCTTACACAAAAGACCATGAGGAATGCATGGACAAAGACCTTATAAGGAATATATTAGAGGAAGAAGAGGTCGATAAAAGGGATAAAAAATTTAATGAATTGATGGACTTGGAGAGGCAAGTAAAGAGGAAGGGCATTTATTTTAGTGGTTTCTTCCCAGACTTTCTATATTTAAAAAGACTAGATGTCATGACAAAATGGAAGGAAACAAGATTATCTGGTCTGTCCAGAATACACAAGACTTGGAGATTTCTCAAGTGCTCACCCATTTTGCACGGTTGAATGAGGCCAATGTTGTCCAAATGTCTGAAAGGTTTAAGAAACTCACTAGTGAAACTAGTGATATACTCAAAGATATGAAGTTGGCTCTGATTAAGAGCAAAGCACAAGAGAAGCTGATAGCAGAGCTTACACATAAACTGCTTGATATGCCAAAACTTTCCCCTGGGGAGAACAAAGAGCTGAAAGATGTAGAGTTCTAAACATATGAAACAAAGCATAGTGCAACAGAAGCAGTGGAGGGTATATATGAGCATAAAGAAGTTGTTTTGGCTGCATTTTCAAAAACTTTATAGGATAGGGTAGATGTAATAAAGGATTAAATTGATATAGTATATGAAGCCTATGGAAAATTTCTAGTCTTGTAATTAGAGGTCAGTAATTTTGTCCAAATTTTGAACCCGTATTATGCAACATGGTCAGGCAAAACAAGATTATTTCAAAGTTTGGAATCTTTGAAACCACATAGACCAAACCTACTAGAGGTGGTAACCCATGTTGGGGTTCAAATAGAACACATAGGATCCACCTTATCCTTTTTCAAAGGAAAGGCTAATTATATTGAGGCGAGGTTGAATATGTCTGGGCCTAGTTATAACATATTTGTGCCTCCAATCAGATCAGAGGACAATCGAATCAAGCCACTAGGGGTATGGGGCTCATAATTAGACACTCTATTACCTAATAAATAGGTATATGTTTCTAATAAGGGAGAACTAGATATAGAAAGATACAACAAGGTTCTAGATGAAGCATTTCTGACAGAAATAGATTTCAATAATTTCATCATAGATTTCAAGAGTATTATTGATGCCAGGTGGGAGAGATAGAAGACCCAATTAGAGAACATACAAAGCTTTGAATGGAAGAAAGAAAAATATGTTACAGCATGGGACATATTAACAAGGCCCAAGAAGAAAAATCCTATCACTATTTACTTGGACATAATGGATGAAGAATAGGAGGACACAGGACACCTTCTCTTTGAGCACACGAAGGTTAGCTATCATGAAGACTATTGTAAATTATCCTATATCGGTGGTCACTAGGTCTTATTGCAAATAATAGATGCTATTCCAAACATATACATACAAAGGCACCAAAGTTCACAAGAAGAGAAGGAGTAAATCGGATCTTATTCTCCATTTTTGTCCATCCACCACTTGGTTCTTTCCTATCTTTTGTCCTAGGTCTTAAAACCATCCAAAGCTTGTATCATCCTTACTTCTTAAGGATTACAAGAGTGTTTTATCTTATATATAGAGCTTATTGTAACATTTTGAAAGATGATGGAATATAATTACAAGGTAGACTACTACAATTTTGTCTGAGCCTTTGTACTTTTTGTCTATGGTATGTATTTTGAAGCAGTTTGATATTAATAAAATACATTGTAATCTCTATTTTATATCTTGTGTTGTCTCTTTTATTTCTATTCAAGCTTTTATGTGTTTCTTTGTAAGGCATCAAAATACATCAACTGCAAGGTAGTTGTGTAGTGATCTGTGAGGTCCTTCAAAGAAGGAATAATTCTTTCACATGATTCTTGGAAGCTGAATATTGATGTTTAAGATCCGATGAACAAACATATAGGAGTGAATGGATATTTTGTAAGGTATTCTATCTAGGTTGCAATTATTTTCATTAGTTACATATTGTGTATTTGCATTCAATATTGACTCTGTAGCCCATAGTATTAGGCTCTGTTTTATTGTTTTGCAAGTAATTGTTCAATCATCTAGCATTTAAGAACAATCATTCAAAAGCATTACATTTATAAAAGAGCATACATTCATAAGAAATTGTACTCACATAGTATACAATTCAAGTCTGCTGATTCCTTCAAGAGAGAATCAAATAGGTTATTCCTCCTAACTTCATAAGAACTATCAAAGGACGAAGGATGAGAATCCTTATTGCATTACTATTTGCTATTGTCAAAATACTAGTTTTCCTCATTAAGCTCTATATCAGGTTATTCATAGTCATTTTCATAGTTATCTACTTATTGATATAGTAAAAGGCATTCATCAAGTTTGTAAGAAGATATAATCCACTATATAGTACTGTAAAATAAGTAATCATTCATAGGTAATACCTACCTGAGTTAGTGGATCTTTAAAAAAGGAGGATCATATCCAATCCTCATCAATTAGGATTTTCTTGCATATAGATTATTGGAAATATATAAGAGCAAATCATTTATACTAGTTTTAAAATATACTAGCGATAAAAATCCCTAATAAAGTGGTGACTCTGCTGGGGAGTGAAAGAATTATCCCAGACTCTGGTTGAAGAAGATTCAATTTTGTTGATTTATAAGTAACAGTTGAGTTTTTCTAGTTTAATTTTATTCTAGTAGTATTTATATTTCCCAAAATTGTTTTCGGGTGGTGACTCTAAAAAAAAATCTATTTTAAGTAGTGCATAACTAAAACTTTTCCACAAATATGAATACTAGGTCAAAAATGAGAGAAAATCCATAAATGGAGCTGGATAGTGCGATCCCCACTACTTCAAAAACTAAGTTATCTTGGAGAGAGAAGAGGAACCAAGCAAATATCAGTAACTCTAGTCCAAGAAATGAAGAAGACAACACTAGAAGGAAGGATAGCAATCACTCTAGTCATGAGGGGAATACCTCAGAGTATGAAAATGCCCTAGACCTTGGACTATAAATCTATGTAGTCACTACTAATTCTAGTGAGAGAGAAGGAACTGAAACAATTAGCTTAGAATCTAAAGTTCCTTCTAATGAGGTTGTAGAGGAAGAAATAATCCTTAGAAAATAACTAGCCCTTATTAGGCGGATGAAAAGGGTAAAGGAGCATAAAAAGAAAAAGCATGAGCAGAAGGATGTCAATAAGTTTAGGAGAAGATCTCTAAGACATAAAGTTGCAAAGAGTGTTGAAAAGTATCACAGATACTAGGAGACTCCAAATACCCACAAAATTTTAGGTCCTCAAAACTTCAAAGATAAAGGGAAAAATAAAATTACAGAAACAGAAGTTGAGGAGCCAAAAACTCAAAAGAACCTTACGGAGAAAATGTCTAAGCTAAACATTGACCTTGAAAATATTAAAAAATAAAGAGAAATTATGGCTAAGATGTTGGGAAAAGTTGAAGTATAAGCTACTACTATAGAGATGAGGAGAAAAATTGATTTCTTTCAATATACTACAATCTTCTTTGCTGATACAGAGAATGCAACAACATCCAGAAACAAGGTTTCTTCTTTCAAAGACTATAGATAATTCTTTCTTCCTAAAGATACTGACAAATTCCAAAGAAGACCTCTTCCTATAGAAAGGTACAAGCAATTTTCTTTTTTTGGAATTCCAGGTTACCCTAATGCAATACAAGAAGATATGGGAGAAAAACTTCCAAAATTATCAGGAAATAATGTTGTAACTTGTGAAGAGCATTTAATAAATTTTTTTGATGTTATAGATGATTTAAATATCAATCATGAAGATTTCCTTATGAAATTATTTGTACAATCATCTCTAGTAGAAGATGCTAGGAAATGGTTTAGGAGTCTATCTCATGGTTTTGTAGGAACAATGGATAAACTGATTGATTTATTCAAGGATCAATATTGTGATAAGACTAATGAAGGATTTTTGCTCAATGAATTTAACAATATAAGGAAGAACTCAAATGAAGAAGTAACTGAGTTCAATACAAGATTCCAATGACCTATGCATAAGTTGTTTCAAAAAATGAAGTTGGATCAAAAGGTATGTCTTGCTACCCATCTCAATGCTTTTGATTCAAAAATGGGCTATGCACTTAGAGATAAGATTCCAAGAACCTTAACAGAAGCCTACAAAATAGCTGTGAATATATAGATGAATATGAGGATATCAAGAAAATTGGGTAAAAGAGAGGATCCATGCTTTAGTAGGAATAATCAAAAGGAACCTTAATACAGAGAGTACAAGGCTCCATAGAATAACAAGCAATCCTATAATAATAACTATAACCCACAAATAGGATGCAATATTACCTTTATGGTACCCAATTTAAGGATAGTAAGCCTACCTTTCTACTAAGGAAAGATAAATCTGAGAATAGGACTCCTGATCCCCAACATAAAAATACTATTCACATGTATAATGATGACTCTTTGTGAGAGGCTTGTGAGGCACCCCACAATCCTGATTTTTGCATTGTCTCTTTACATATAAAAGAAAATCAAGAGCAAGAAAAGGATGAAAATGAGTTATGTGATTATAGTATGAATAATTCTTATTCATGTCATGATATGGATTCCAATGAGGATATTGAAAATCATGACATATATGTCTCACAAGGTAGAATGGAAGTTCATCAATAACAAATCTTGTCTGGTAGTGAAGAGGAAGACGGGGTTGATCACATAAGGTGTTATGCCCAAAATAGTAAGGAACCCTCAGTAGTGATAAAATCCCCTAATGAAGAAAAATCTAGAACCATTGTTGATCTCATTAACAAAGCCAGAAACAACTATCACCTAAGAAATAGAGTTGTGGGTAATGTTTGTAGTCAGCAATCAGGCATCTTCATAAAAGAAAAGAAAACATATGCCAAACATGTACCTAAAATAGATGGACCTGGGGAAAATGCAAACAAACCTAAGGTGAAGATAGTGAAAAAAGTTAATGAACCAAAAGATGTACATGTAGAAGAGGATAAAGATCCAAAAGCAAGTTCTTCTTCCCCCAAAGTAGAAAATAAGAAACATTAGTAAGATGGGCCTGTTGTGAATATTCAGATAGAAGAGAATAATATCATTGTAGAAAATCCTAAAACATCTGATGTAAAGTATACTCTAGTAGATATGGGACAATTTTTATCTCAAATGACTATGAAGGTCCCATTCTTAGAGATGATGACAATAAAAAAACAAAAACAAAAACTTCTTTCAGTATTGAATAATGTATCACCAGTAAAACCTCAAAAAATAGAACATATTGAAAAGAAAATCAACAAAAAGGGAAAGGAACCTAAAGGGATGATTTCTGAGATCCCTCATATTTACTTAAACACAAATACTTCTGTAGGGGTTGTTGAACCCTTTTTCTTGACATTGGTAATAAATGGAAAGATGATCAAAAATTGTATGATCGACTTAGGAGCATCTATTAGAATCACACCTACAAAAATTATGAGATCCATGGGTTTGCAAGTAGATAATCCTCATGGGAGGTGTCAAGAAATGGACTCAAGAGAAATCCTCATTCTTGGAACCATTGAAGCCTTAACTTACAAATTAGCCATATGCCCAAATACATTGTTGACTATGAGTGTATTGGTGGTTGACATACCACCACATTATGGCATGTTGTTGTCCAGAAAATGGAGAGCTTCAATGGGGGGAAGTATTCAAAGTGAATTGTCCTATGCCACTTTCAATATAGCTAGAAATAATTTAAAGGTGTCTAGAGAGGTAAGAACAACTCATATGATAAAATTACATGAGGATACAAATATTAATTATCGTATTGATATTGATGGTTTGTGGAAAATTTATTTTGATGGAGCCTGTTCAAAAGAAGGATCAGGAGCTGAATTTCTACATATATCTCCATCAGGTACCACATTCAAATATTGTTTTCTGCTATCTTTTCAGTGTATAAATAGTACAAAATAATATGAAGCTTTGTTTCTAGGGCTAGACATTGCCACTAAACATGGTATAAAATATTTAAAAGTATATGGGGACTTAGGGTTATTAGTAGCCCAAGTGAGGTCCAAATATGTTGTGAATAATGATAGACTAAAAATGTATAGACATGCTGTTTGGGACCAAATAGAATTATTTTATGATTTTAATATAAATTGGATAGAAAGGTCTAGAAACATTATGGTAGATTTGCAAGATAATGTGGCTTTGAAAATTGATGATTTGACCTTCAATGGGATATCAATTATTGAGGTTAAAATAAGACTAGTTGTCCCATATAATATCTACAACTGCAAATTATTTGATGATGACCAAGATATCCTTAGATTTCTTCAGTGCCTTGATCATTATGAAGACCAACATATAGATTGCAATAATTTTATTGAGGTCATTGATGGTAACGATTGAATACTGGGAGATGAGGTTGTTCAACTTAGTTCTAACAAGATTCCTAAGGGATTTGTATAACTAGAGGCATTGTTACTAATTAGAATGAACATATAGTAACAATAAGCAATGCCAATATTGAGGTTTTAGAGGAGGTAAATTTGGGGTTAGAGACCACTCCTCAAGTAGTTTATATTGGAAAAGGATTAGACTCTCATGTCAGAACCAACCTAATAAAATTATTGAGAAAACATAAGCATGTGTTTTGCATGGTCATGTGAAGATTTAAAATCTTATAGAGAGGATCTTTTCCAACATGAAATCCCACTCAAAACATATATGAAACCATTTAGACAAAAATAGAGACTCATTAATCCTTTGTTGGCTCCTAAGATGAAATAGAAATTGATGAAATTAAAGGATTATAGAATTATTCAACCTATCAGACATTCAACTTGGGTTTCAAACCTAGTACTAGTAAGAAAAAAGAATGGTGATATAAGTCTGTGTGTAGATTTAAGAAATCTGAACATTGCATCCTTAAAAGATAATTATTTTCTACCAAAAATGGAAGCAATGTTGCATAAGGTTACTGGTTGTGATATGTTATCAATGATGGATGACTTCTATGGCTACAACTAGGTACTTGTAAAAGAGTCAGAGAAATTCAAGACTGCATTTACTACTCCATAGGGAACTTATGTATATGTCAGAATGCCCTTTGGATTAATAAATGTAGGAGAAAATTTATAGAGAGCCATGGATGTAACATTTAAATAGTTTATTGATATTTTCATGGTTATTTACCAAGATGATTTGACTACATTTTCTAAAAAAGTAGGGGATCACTGTGAACATCTAGAAAAAAATTTCAACAAGGCTTTAGAATATGGTGTTTTAAGAAACCCTAGAAAATGTCATTTTGCTATCACAGAAGGACGGTTATTGGGACATATAGTGTCCAAAGATGGAGTAAGGATAGACCCTAAGAGAATAGAGGCTACTCAAAAGGTCACTACTCCAAAGAATATAAAAGGTGTGCAATATTTCATTGGAAAGATTAATTTTGTTAGAAGAATTATTGGCAATTTCGCTAAAATTGTCAAGCCAATTATCAAGTTATTAAAGAAAGATGGAAAGTTCTAGTGGAATGAAGAGGCTCAGTTAGAATTTGAGAAAATCAAACAAGAAATAAAAGAGCCCCCTATTTAAAAATTGGTAGATTATAGTAAGCCCTTTTCTTTGTTCTCATTTGCATCTTTTCACACTATTGTTGATGTTTTACTACAGAAGGATGAGGAAGGATTTGAACATCCAATTGCATTCTTTAGAAAATATCTACAAGCTATAGAACTTAACTATGAAATGATGGAGAAGTAGGCATGTGCATTGGTAAAAGCTGTTAAATCATTCAGACCTTACTTAGTTTGTGTCAAAGTTCTTGCATATGTTCCTGGTTCAGCAGTGACAGATATTCTTACCCAATCAGAAGTGAATGTTAAGAGATGTAAGTGGATTAATCGAATTGAAGAATTTAACCTAGAAATCCATATTACAAAATTTTTTTGAGGACAAGGTTTAGCAAAACTAATGACTGAAGAAAATTTGGACTTGGTACAAGTGAATAATGTAGTGATACAAGATTCAACAATAACCAGTATTGAAAGATAGCCATTCTATGCTGATATAATCTATTACCTTAAAAATGCCAAGTGTCCTGAAATCATGTCAGATAATCAAAAGAGGAGTCTTAAGTTACAAGCTCAAAAGTACACCTTGATTCAATCAGATGTGTACTTGAAAGATAGAAATGGTGTACTAATGTTATGTTTAGATTAAAACCAAGCTAAGAAAGTACTAATTGAAATACATGCTCGAATATGTGGTGGGCATTTTTCTGCCAAGAACACTACTCATTAGATTTTGAGGGGATATTATTGGCCTAGTATATTTAAATATACTCATGCATTTGTCCAGAAATGTGAGCCTTGTGAGAGGTTCTCAAATAAATTGAAATTCTCAGGTGCCCTATTGTTGAACCCTGTGAGTACTAAGGCACCTTTTGCAATCTGGGGTATTAATTTTATTTTAGAATTTTCAGAAAAATCCAGTGGAGGACACAGTTGGATACTTGTTTAAACTAACTATTTTCTAAAGTGGATTGAATCTATTCCCACTAAAAAAGTAACAGGCAAAGTGGTTACTAAGTTTTTATTAGAAAATATTTTAACCAGATTTGGTGTTCCTACCAAGCTAGTTATGGATAATGCTACGTGTTTCAGATCTGATGAGATCAAGGATTTTTACAATGAATATGGGATTATAATGTCTTATTTATCCCCATATCACCCTCAGTCTAATGGTTAGGAATAATCTAGTAATAAGAGAATTCTAAAGATTTTAAAGAAGAACTTAGAAAATAACAAAAGAGCTTGGCATACAAAGTTGAAATTAGCTCTATGGGTTGTTATTTAACCGTCAAAAAAGCCACTCTAAATCACCATTTGAAATTGTGTATGGTCTACAGTCTAGGATGCCTATGAAAAACCTATTACCTTTATACAAGTCTATGCAAGAAGAGGGGCTAGAATTTTTTGATCCAATGAAAGATAGAATAATGTAACTAGTTGAACTTGATGAAATCAGAAGAGAGGGTTAGAAAGAGAACATAAAATAGCAACAAAAGATGAAGTATCTATTTGATAAAAGAGAAGGTTGCAGAAATTTTATACCTGGTGACCTTGTAATCAAATGGAATGTGAGAGCAAAGGATAACGGTAACCATAAAAGGCTTTAATCCTTATGGCTTGGTCCTTTTATTATTTCTCAAAGTTTTGGTTAAGATTCCTATATGTTGAAGAACATGAATGATGAGGAATATGAATTTCCATTGCATGGGCAGTTCTAGAAGCCTTTCTTTAGTTAAAAATTATGGTTTTATGCACAAGTAAATATCTCTATATTATATGTAATTAAGATTTTCTTTCTTTCAGTCATGTGTTTCTTTCTGGAATAGGTTAGTCAACATTGTTTGAAGTGGTCTAAAACAAAAGATTCTATGGTTCTTGATATAATCTTGCATTTACACATCCTCAGATAGAGCCATTTTTGGTTGTATTTCTAGTTTTATAGTTTGCCCAATAAAATTTTGAAGTTACTAGTCATTTCTATGCTCAAGAGTTGAAAGTCATACCTTAAATTGCTTAAATATCTTTGCAAATGATATTTTCAACTACAAACCTAGTGAAAATTTTCAAAAACCCTAAGTCCTAGGTTTTCTTATTTTTGAAAAAGCCAAAAAAACCTAACATCTCTATCAAGTTTCTATTTTCAAGTTAAGTTTTCATAATTTAAGTTCTGAGATTAAGGCATGTGCTTTTAAGTTAGTCGCTTGGTCTAGTAAGATAAGGAGAATATTCCATTCTTACTAGAGAATTAGCGAAAGGATTTTGGCAGGTTATCTCCTAATAAAAAGAATATACCCTAGCAGATATGGAGATTTAGGGACAACTGTTCATCTTAAGTTAAATCCTATGGTGTTTGAGATGTCTCATGATAAACCCTACAGTTTGAAAATCATCTAGCGCAACTGAGTTTCTACAATCACAAAGTCTCCTAAACAAACTTGAGTTAAATGCCAAATTCAGTAATATTGTTGTCACCTGGTAGTGAAATAAAT
This sequence comes from Thuja plicata, assembly GCA_018584345.1. NCBI lineage: Eukaryota > Viridiplantae > Streptophyta > Pinopsida > Cupressales > Cupressaceae > Thuja > Thuja plicata. The sequence continues at coordinate 2,026,642 of MU226278.1, read as the reverse complement.
AAAGGGTTAAGTTAAAAGTAAAGAGACTTGGCGACAACCATTAGATAAAAAGAGATCCAATGGCTGTTGCGAGGTCATTGTAAAAGTTTGAAAAGTCAAAAGTGATCCAGTGGTTAGGAGACAAAGGGTTAGTTGAGACACATGTTGTTCAGTCGCGTAGTCTATAATAAAATTTTAAAATGAGAAGTACACTTGGTGACTTGGAGATCACAGTCACATAGGCTGATGAAGAATTAGGGTTTTCTTTTCAAATCTAGAGACTTGGCACAGATCATTAGATCTAGATGAAGAAAGATCAATAATTGTCACGTTATCTCCAAATGAAAACAAAAAAGGTATAATTATTAAGTGATAAAGAGATAAAGCTTTTGTCGCATTGTCTCCAAATAAACCATGAGTTAAAAGATTTGTTTGGCGATAAAGAGATATAACAGTCGCCAAGTCTCTGGAAATAAACCAAGGTTAAAGATCAGGTAATAGATGGCCCAGTCGCGATGTCTTCAAAAGAATATGGGTTAAGATTTTTCATCAAGAGACAAGGAGATAACTGTTGATCAAAAGGAAGATCCAACGATAGTCACTAAGTCTTGGTATGAAACTATAGTTAAAGTAAACATTCAGTGACAAGTATATTACATAGTCGCGAGAAGCAGAACCAAAGTTAAATAAAGACTTTTTCTTGGCGCTAGGATGTATAATTGCGAGCCAAAATTAATTTAGAAAGTTATGAGAAGTGTATTAAAATTTAGTTGAGTTGTATGAGAAATAGAAAATTAGATTAAATTTGATCCTGTTTTGAATATATTATAGTTTTTTATCAGAAATCACTCATTCATATTTGGTTTCCTAACACTTTCAGAGGCTACGGCTAGAACAGAAATTGATTTCACAACATGAGGAATTGAAGCCATAAGTGATTGGATCGCAATTATGAAAATTATGCATTGATGATTCAAAGATAAATAGGGGTAACCGTTAATCATTGTTTCTTACCAAGAGTTCATTATTTTTAGAGTGATAATTTGCTAAGTTATCAGTGTGTATAGAAAATAGAGTTTCTTGAATTTGCAGAGTAAGATAAGCTGGTTTTCAATGTAGAATTTGGGGAATTCAAGTGGTTATCAGTGCTCTAGAACAGATTGGGTGATTAATAGTTAGAAGTGTGTGATCTGAGTATAATTTTTTCTAAATATCAGTATAATAAATTGGAACAAAACAATAGGAAAGATGATTCAGACGATGAGTGTAGCTTCTACTAGTGGAAGAAGTGGTGATGTTGATGATGAAATGAAAAGTAAATTGAATTATTCTAAAGAATTCATCTCTATTTTTTTCCTAGATCAAGTCATAAGAGAAAGGCAAATGTTTATACTCTCATAGATGATTTTGACTTCATTAGGGATACTAATACTCCAAGCTCTTCTGGTTATTCCCATTTCAATTACTTCTATAATAATAGTGATGAAGTTGTGCCCATTTCAAACCCATGGACCTATGGACTAGCCAAATTAATAGTCCCTGACATCTTTGTAGATTCTGATTTTATCTTGGAAATGGCCAGTAGGTATGATACCCTAACCGAAACTATAAAAAGGGATGATGAGAAATCCCTAGTAACCCTAGACAGGAATAGGTTTATGAAAGCATTCAATGTATACCATCCAATAGAGAAAGAGATAAATTTGAAGCGTTTAGAGAATAGGTATACAAGACAGTATGGAATTGCATCCAAATTGATCTAGGAACATCATGTGCCAAGGAGAATTAAGAATTATATAGCAGCCATCCGAGGGACTGCCCCGTACAACTACAAAGAACTCAACTTCTATATGAAGTATATATCCTATGCATTGTGCATAGTGTTAGGAAAGGATGGAGTACCTGAGAGAATAATCTTAGATATCCTTATGATGGTCCTAGATAGGTAGATCCCTCATAATGGTACCAATTATGATTATATATAGTATATGATCAATCAAATGCAACAAGGATTTATTGATATCCAGAACAAGAAAGACAACCCCAACTTCATGCATTATTCCATTTTACTGCATTTGATTTTATATTACAACTTTCCTATTTTGAATTGTCATTATTTGAAGCCCAAGAGGTTTCATCAGAATTAGGACAACCCCATTTATTTTTGGTTGAGAGTATGGAACTACACCTCAAGGGAACAAGAATTTTGTGCTTTAGAAAATTGGAAAGTATATCAATACATAAATATGTAGGTGTAAACAAGACAATGCTACAAGTGAAGGTGCTATAACTACTAAGGCCATGCCAGTATGTTGATAAGTGGCCATGAGATCACAATTGGGGAGACTTCTATTATGAGAAGAATTTTACATTGATCAGGGTGTATGGTTGCACTCACCCATCCCATGTTCTATCATTCCATGTGCCACCCAATATTGCAGCAATGGAATTTATCAAACAGTTGATTTTGATAGACAAGGAGCACTTGGCTCCTCACAAGAAGGGCACATTTACCCCAAGATAGTTTAGGATCTACAATTTTATAATTGATAGAAGGGAATTTGATCTAGTGAATAATTGGATGAGTCACTATAGAATGAATGTAGCCCTCTACAGATACATAGACACAAAAGGCTTCATACTAAGTTCTAAGAAGATATTGACACCCACCATTCCTTACACAAAAGACCATTAAAAATGCATGGAAGAAGAACTTATAAGGAATATATTAGAGGATGAGGAGGTTGATAAAAGGGCTCAAATAATTTAATGAATTAATATACTTGGAGAGGAAAGTAAATAGGAAGGGCATTTATTTTGGGGGTTTCTTCCCAAACTTTCCATTTTTAACAAGACTTGATGCCATGATTTAGTTAAATACTATGTTATTTAATCAACAAGAAGATGCACTTGTGATATGGACAGAAGTCTTGATGCTACTACAAAACCAGCTTGGATCTGCTCTAAGATATCTCTCCTAGATCTCTTAGGGTATTCACAACCCTAAACTGAGGTAAGTCACTACCAGCTTTACCTCCCCTTTAAGACTCGGTCCCCATTGACATTCTATTCATCTTCCTCACTGAACCTACCAAAATAGATTCATTCTACTTACTCAATTAATGTTTTCAGAAAATTGCTTTCATTCTCTTCCCTAGCGAGACTATTACCAAGCTCTCCTAGGGTAAGATCTTGAGATTCATAGGTGTGTTTTTGCATTTGTGCTCATAATTCATCATAGGAACCAGGTTTTTTATGAAGATGTCAATCTTTTCTAGTTTTTGTATTTTTCTAGGGTATCTTCTGAATATCTTTCTTGACCTCTAGAGGAATTTAACAAAAGGCTCACTAGTGTGTTTCTTAGTGATGCATATATTTAGCATCATAACCGTGTGTAGGATGGTGTATGAGTAGTGTTGTATGAACTTCTATACAAGCTCATCAAATGTCTAAATACCAGGTGTGAGCTTTGTGAACCATTCCAAGACTTGGCCACTAAGGCTATATGGGAATAGTCTCATCAGATATGTCTTCTCATGCATAAACTCCATACTAAGAGAGTAGAATTCTCTTACATGATCTTGAGGATCACCTTCCCCATTATATTTATCAAACTTAGGAATTTCAACCTTTGGGGGAATAGGTGGCATGTGCAGGTTTTTAGAAAAGGGAAAGGGACATATAGAATCCAATGAGTACTTTCTAGGAGGTTGTTCCCTCTCTTTCTTGAGTTACCTCAACTTACATCTAATTTATTTTAGTTTTTGTTTGTTAATAGTAATAGGTGACTCCTCTTGTTTTTGTATGAGTCCCTCAATGTCAGAGTTAGGTGGAATATTAACACCTATTAATGCAAGATGAATTAAGTAATTGTCTTTGTCCAATTTCATGAGTGTGCATCATTTTATAAGAATGTTTATCTTGTTGGAACTTCCTAATCTCTTCAAAAGTGGGCTCCTCTATGGAGGAAGAAGCACTAGTATGTTGACTCTGGTGGTCATGTTGGGACCCCCAATCATAAATTGATAGGGTGGATGTGTTGTGTGCAACCAAAGTTGAAGAGTCAAACAAGGGTATTGTCTATTGTGGAATTGAAGTGTCCTTATGTGACATCTTGAAATCTATCTTGGGTTTCTGACAAAAAAGGTGGTCCTTGAGCAAAGTTGTCAGTAGCTTTTCCCTTGGAATCCAGGCCAGATTTTTGACTTCTTATTTGGACCATGTACGGAAATTTGTGACTAATGTCTCTAGAGGATCAAGTTTCCAAGTCAATGTCAAATCTTCAAAGATGTGTTTGATGAAAGAGAGGTTGGTTGTTTAACTTGTACAATTTATCATGCGTTTGAGGTCTTAATACCTACTATACGACACTTGTGACAAATTTGATAAGTAAGAAAGAGAAAAGAGTCAATATGATTGAGAGAATTGTAAGAATCTAGGACAAAATACAATGACGATTATAACCACCATATTTGAAAGTTGGAAAACACCATGGCAAGGTATGATATCTACTACTGGAAGGGTGTGAGTAAATGACAAAGATTTGAATATTGGACTAATTTCAACTCATGTCTCATACAACAATTTTGGGGTTCCCATACAATAATACACTAGTACTCATATGATTTTATGCCCTCTAGATGTTATTTCATATGACAAATGAAATGGTATGAAATAAAAAAAGATTGCGATAGTTTTCCACTTGTGCGTGAAATATTTCAAACAATGTTATCTAATTTTTGAGGTAAAAATCTTTATGTTTGTTGTATTATGTTGTCAAAGTGTTATTTTTTCTAGGATATGTCAATTTTCAAGGTGTGCAAACACATCTAGCACAAAGAGTGAAGAACCAAACACTTTCTACCCTATAGTCAAATTTTCTTAGTATCACAATATTTGCCCATGCTTGATATTCCTTTGCCTCACACAAAGTGATATTGGCTTTTGTCGGGACTATGCACATTGTGGGTTTTGGAAAGAGACTGAATGCTCAAATTTCATAAGCTCCCTAATGCCACATTCATGATTTAAATCATCCTTGGGAATATATACGTTTGATGTAAAATATTGCGGTGATACGGGTAAAGTCCACTTGGATCAATCGTTACACAAATATTATTATATTTTTAGAGGTATATTGGGTAACTTCTATCTAAAAAGTGTGTAGTAAGTTCATCTGTTCGTGACTACCCCTTGTATTTTTATAAGAAAAATTAAGGCATATATCCCTACAAGCATCCAAAATGTATAGTCTTGCATGCAAGATTCAGACCTCTTGGCCCTACACAACTTTTATGTATCTCCCTTTTAGTCTTGTAAATAAGATTAAGACCAAGAATGTCCCTACAAGCATCCAATCAAATGTAGTTCTTTCTTAGAAATATTTAGGAAATAAGGCCCTCTAAGTGAAGACCCATTAGAGATAGAAAATAGTCATGTCTTCCCTCTCTTTTGATTGTAGGAAGAATTTTATTACAGTGGGGTGGAAGTAGCCCAGTCTACTTGTTCCCCACTTAGGTCATTCCCAAAAGATTGCTCTATTGGTAGGCCCTCTAAAGGTAAATGTGAGAAAAAGTAAATGGATAGCTATTAGAGGTCAAGATTTCTAATTTTCCAAAAGGAAAAGAGCATACTCTCTTATTCCATAGTGTCTCCATAACACATCAAGCACATGTTCATTTACCAAAACAAAGAGTTACTTGTTCAAGTTCAATCAAACATATTTGGGTTTTTTATTGTCAAAAAGAGAAGAGCATACTCCCCTAATCTCTAATCTTACCAAAACAAACAACACTCTAATTAAGCTAGGTGCCTAGAAAATATACTAAAAAAACAAATATTTTGTTTGGCAGATATAATATCAATGAAACTTGCAAGAACAATTATTAGTAATCTCAATTTTCCTTTGGAAAGTGTCCTACAAGAAAAAATTATTAGCACTCTTATCAAAATAGTGTGTAAGTGTAACTTTGTCAAGAAAATCTTCCTTAAAAATGTTCTACAAAAACTAGTTAGGCTGAAAAAGTAGATAGTAAAAAGACCATAGACGACCTGAAAAAGATTAGAAAGCCAAACTTAGTTCAACAAAAACCCTAAAAATGCTTTCTATTTTCTAAAAGAAAAAGTATAGAACACAGACTAACATTAAAACTCGTACGACAATACATCATTTGTCATATGACAAAATAGAGTCTGATAAAACCTCATATGACAAATAAAATGGTATGATATAAAAAAGGAAGAGAATAAAAGCTCATACGACAATACACCTATTCTCAGATGACAAAGTACCAATCTGAGATGTTTCATACAATAGAGGAAAGATAACAATAAAATATAAAAAGCAGTTTCATCCAAAAACTTGTACAAAATTAGGAACCTTAGGCAAAAACGCAACTTTCTCACCCATGGTGGGCTCCAAAAATATTTGGTAAAATGTGTGATTAATATTTGAAACCAAACACTTCAGTAAATCATTATATTAAGATATTAGTAAAAACATAAGATTTAAAGAATTATCACAAAAACCCTTGAAACCGGCTTATTGCTTCCTAGTTGAAGCAAGTAATATTCTAATAGTTTCCCATCAGATTGGACATAGAGAAATTGGTGACTTAACTACTTCAAATTAGAAGATTCAATACAAAGAGGATGAGAAGGATGCATAGACTTGCATACTTTTCTCTTCAAAGCTTGGAAATGGAAATCATGTACTAGAAAACTAAATGCATAATATTATAAGAAATAGAACTAAGATGGAAGATTAAGATATAAAATGAGAAGAACAATGCATATTTATTAAGATGCAAAAGGAAACTGGAATGACATCTAAGCTAAGAAATGAAGCTAACAATGCAACAATGCAAGAAACTAATATGAAAGAAAAGAAACTATGAATGCATTAATGAGCTCTAAAATGAAAATAGCATAATAACTCTACTCCAAATTTTTTTGTTATGAATGTGCAAAGGGAGCTATCCCTTTTATAAGAGATTCCAAGGAATGAGTGGTTGAGATTAAGAGGCAAAAGAGATTGATCAATGGTGGAGATGAAATTCCTCTCAATCCATGTGAGATGATAAAGTGATTTTATTTAAGGCTAAAATAGCCTCTATGGTTTTTTTTATATCATTTCATATTGTTGCAAGGTCATAACTCTTAGTTAGAAGCAATATTACAAAATTGACAAAATATTGTCATGACAACATTTGCAACTTTGCAAAGTTGCATCAAAACATTGTCAAGAAATGATTCCATTAAATGTTTGGGGCTTTGTTGTTACTGTGAAAACCTAAAAACATGTGCTAAGAATATTAAAGTATGAGGAGGCCCATTTCTGGAGGTTGGCTGATTTGGAGAAGTAATTCAAATTTTGAGAAGTTACTTTGTATTCCATTTTGTGTACAGTGTTACTATATTTTTCTTTCTAGAGTTCTTTAATGGATAGAATCACTCAATATAGAGTTGGATTATTGTAGTTAGGATAGTTAGAGTGCAATTTTTTTTGGTTTGAATTTTATTTGTGTTCCGTAGAGTAGGTTTGTAAAATCTATTGTTAGTTATCTAGTTACTTGTTTTGTCAGGATAGTTTGGAGTAAAATGGCTCCCCCATAGAACCCTAAAGTGTATTTCATCACATCCTTGATGGATATAGAAAGGGAGCCCTTTTATAGTGTACATATGCAGGGAAGAGCTCTAAGAATATTTTTTTCAATTTTTAAAGACAAGCCATAGGCGAGTCCAGTGCACTCCGTTATGTGCTTATCAGTGTTCTTAATGTGTTTGAATGTAGGGGTATGATTGACAAAGTGAAACCAAGAGTGGTTTTGTGTTCATTAGAATTATGCAATGAACTCTGTTGAAAATTAGGCCTTTCCTAATTCATTTGGGTATATTTTGAATCATAAGTCACCTGACTTCTCCAGAAAGCTCAATTAGCCCTAGTAGCCCTTAATTCTAGGAATCTACTATACGAAGACCTTAGATCCAAAATACCTACAAAATATTTCATTTTTTGAAAAAAGGTTAACCGAATATCATATTTTTTGGGGGGTTATTTTGGAAAGCTTGGAAAGAAGTGGGAAAAACTACTTAAATATAGCTAGTAGAGAATTAGGCCTAAAAGACAACATTCCATAAGAGTTTGGAAATCATTTTTAAAAGCATCAATACCCTATCGTAATGGATCAAATGATGTCCAAGAAGGTGTCTATAATTAAATGTAACCCTTGTAAACACTTGCTAAGGAGAGGAGTCAAAAAGACACTTGAAAGTGTTAGGGATTTTTCTTGCATGAAACATAGTGCTTGATAAATTACCTGAACACTATACCCTTTAATACTAACTCAAGCCAAGAAAATCCTAATTGATAAGGATTGGATAAAAACCTTCTTTATTTTTGAGCTCCAAAAATACTTAGGCAGGTTCTACATCTTTATGATTACTGATTACACAATATATATTAATGTGGACACTGATTTGTTATTAGGAGTTATTGAGCCAACTTATGAAACATTCTGCATATGACCAGACATATCCAAATGCAAAACTTAACCATATAAACCATAGTTTCAAATATATCATAAACCAATGATACAAGAACTTTCATTCTTCTTCCTTTTGATTTTAGTAGGGATAACCTAATAATTCACTCTTTAAGGAATCACTAAAATGGACACTGTCCTGCTGACATGAGTCCTTACTGAGTTCAATTTGTTTTTTATTGTTAATAGAAGTATTTTGATTGAAATAATTTTGAACAATTTTTAAAACTTGGATGATGATAGATTATCAGACTAAGACCTAGATCAGTGTCTATCCTTTGGGTTACAGAGTCAATAAGCTTAAAGTCTCACAAAAACAAAATACTGTAAGTTGCCTTACAAACTACATGAAATTTAGATAAACTGCCTTAAAAATTATCTAGTTACCTCTAAAATACCATATCAAATCCTTGAATACTGTTATTCTTCCTAAAATCACTCACAAAACTTAGTTCTTTACTTGAAAGAAACTTGTAAGTAATTTAAATAGTTAACTTATAACCAAAATGCTTCAGAATGCCTTGCAAACTTAAACATAAAAAAGCATACATAAGAAATAAAGAGACAACAATAGAAAAGAGTAAAATTGCACCGTATTTTATTGATATGATCCTGCTTTCATACATGAAAAATCTTTGAAGCTTGAAAATACAGACACAAATTGAGAAAGTCTGATTTTGCAATATATTTCATCCTTCTTCAAAATTACAACCTTTTGACTATTCATAGGTCTTTAACCATCTTGGAATCCTTTTCTTTAGAATACAAAAAGCTTCGGATGGTCTCAGAAACCTAACCCTAAAATGAGAGAAAAGACAAAAGAGGAGAAAGAAGAAGTGGTGGAAAGACAAAGTCAAGAGATGAAATTTGATATTCTTTGTTGTTCTCTTTATTTGGCACCTTCACTTTGACAATATTCATGGTAGCTGGTAACATTTATGTTGAGCTCAAATGACCATGCTTATATGCTCACCTACTTTCCTTTAGCAATAACTGCCTTCATTATCCTCAATAGTGAGGTGGCAAGTGTTCACCTTTATTCGTCATCCAAGATATCTTCCTCTACCATGGGTTTCTTTTTCTTGGGCCTAGTGATTAGTTCCCATGTTGTCACTTCATCATCTGTTGGCCACTTGAATTCTTGGGTAGCTGACACTTGTGCCTTTTTCCTCTCCCATCTAACATCAGTGATATTCTTAACATCTAAAAGAAACTTATTGATGTCAGTTTCTACCTTGGATGCCTCATCTAATATTTTATTAAAACCCTCAATGTCCAAATCTGATCCCAAAATAAATGCCTCATTATTAGGCATTTTTCTGTCAAACTCATTCCTCCAGGAATCTAAAGCCTTTACCTGATCATCTTCTCCTCTTAGGGAGGGAACAAATTTATTAAAATCTATAGCAAAGAGGCTCAATTAAACGTCTATTTGATTCAATTTTCCCTTGAAGAATGAGAGAGAAACATTAACCTTTTTGATCACATCTTCCACCTTTGTTACTATCTCTGGAAAATATGATCTTAGGGATTGCAAAGATGTAAGCTTTTCAAACAATTGCATTCTATTAGACCATTTGGTAAAATAGGGGTTTAATATGGCAAGATACCCCATGACCTCAACATGCAAAGTTGGCAATTTGTTATAGGCATTAAGGACAACATTAGTCTTATCCTTCAATACTTCAATTCTATGTTGGAGAATGCCCTTAAATGAATTCAAGGCAATTTCATTTTTCTTCTATCCTATATCCTCCTTCTCAACCACTTCTTCTGATTTTGCCTTATCTTCAATTTGCAAAGGTTGTGGTTGTACAAGCACATACATCACTTCAGGATTTTCCTCTAATTCCTTTAATATCTTTGCAATCACCTGATGTTGCTGATGTATCTTGATGTTGCACAATTCTCTGTCTTTGACCAATGCACTGATCTCCTCTATCAACATGCTACACTTGTCAAACAACTATTTTGTCTTGTCCTCATTCAAGTGTGCCCAATGTGTCATGATCTGGGATATTTCCAAATCCCCTGTATTTTGTATAGACCAAACCATTTTATTGCCCACCATGTTTTCTTGAATGTTTACCAGCTAAGGCTTCTAGTCCTTAGGACAAAGGTTCAACATTGCAAAGGTTTGAGATTTTGGGCTATAGCCAAATCCTTTAATCATATCCCCTATTTTCATCTCACTTGACATCTTCAAATCTGGTTGCTTTTGTATTTGATCAATTACGAAGGTAGAAGCCAAATCCCAACCCTCAACAAGCAATATGCCACTGTCCAATACCATTTTTCTAGCTTCATAAGGTGAGATGTTCTCACTGTCTGGGTCATATGATTGTAGGGTCACTAGGGCCTCATTTGTTACTATTTTCTCCCCATCAACAGTTAACTGAGCTCTAATTTTCTCCTTTTTATACCACCTTAGGAAGTCTTTAAACTCCTTAGTCTTGATGAAATTATCATCATTTAGAAATTGTTGTTGATGTATAATTCTTTCATCAACACAAGCCCTAAGGGGTAATTCAACCTTCTCCTCCATATCAGTTTGCTTTTTACTGCCCTCCCTAATCAATTTTCTTAGGTTATGGTCATATAACCTATTTCCAGACACTAGGGCACTTGCTTTATCTTTTTTCTTCTCTTGCCTTTCAAATGAAGGCTGGCCTATTTCAATCTTTTTCCTTTTAGCTAAAGGCTCCTCTACATCATCAGGTTGAGTTGCCTCTGTCAAGTCAACAATGTGGCCTTCAACTCCTTGCAACTGTGGTATCTCAGCAACATCCTATTGAGGTTGAACATATCTAGTAGGACGGGCATAGTCACTATCACTACTACTATCATACTTAGATTCTGAATGATCTAGCCCTTGGGCACCTTTCTTATCAAGCAAAGTCTCCAGTAGTTCAGTAAGCACATAAAAAATATCAATCATGGCTTTTATTCTGTCAAAATATGGTAGATTAGGGTAAAAACTTCCAAAAGCCAACCCATTTCTTTTGATTTGTCTTTCAAGGTTTAGCAACTCCTGAATCCTTGTTCTCCTTGTCTTGATCTCATCTTCATCAAGAATATTCCTTGTTGCATCCTCCTTAATACACTCACAATGGACATTTGTATTAGGAATTATGGTAGTATATAATTTCCTGACTCCTTCCATTAAACCTTTAGGATGAATGTATCTATATCAGGTTGTCCCCATTTTGCAACTTTCTAACCACTGGCTGACTGATTCAATGACACCTTTGCCAATAGTAAAATCTAAAATTTTGAACTGTCTAGGGGTTATGGTCCCCTTTCTGTGTGATACAAAGTGCTCATTATTTGTTCACAACAACTGCCTTATAAATTCCATGGCAGCAACTCTTGTAGGCACATGGTAAGGCAAGACATGAGGTGGATGTATGCATCCATATACCCTTATTATGGTATAGTTCTCTTCTACGAAGAAATCTCCCCAATTATGGTCTCCCTCCCATTTATCCAAGTATTCATTAGGCCTTAATAGTTGCATAACCTTAATTGGGACCCTTGTCCTGCTGATGCCTAGGCTTTGTACTATTGGGTACATAATCCAATTTTTAAATGCATAGTAATCACAATCCCTAGATGTATAATTCCAAATATTTATCCTGAACTAGGTAGTATTAGGTCCATCTTGATAAAACCTCTGAGGGGTCAAATTACTTACATCCATGATAACAAAATTATAATGCAACAGGAGATGCATGAGGATGGAGTAGTGTAAGAACTTGGGCTCTTTCTCCTTAGGATCTACTATTTTCTTCTTAGTTTCTATGAATCCCTTGTGCATCTTGTCAATGATATATTATATATAATCGTAGTTAGTGCTAGAATGCACCTCCTGCAAATCTAGCACCATCATCAATATCCCAGCATTGATCTTATCAAATTCATATATGTGCAAAACTTTATAAAATTTGAATGTGATGAAATGTTTCACTATGATTGGCTCTCTTTCATACATCTCAGCTACCCCTTTCTGGCACAGTAATCAATATCCAAGCTTGTCATTGGACATTGAATGATTCATGTTGTCATGTTAGATGCTGCCACCTTTTCTTATGATTTCATATTTAGTGACTACGTGACTATGTATGATCTCCTTATCACTAACCCAAGTCTTTAACCCCTGATTCTTCTAAAGACTTAGCGACTATGTAACTTTTTCCATCTTAGTTAACCATAGTTTACTTCTGGCAATCACGTGACTGTGTAAATCAAATTCAGTAGATGAAAAGTCTAACTCATGTTTTACTTGGAGACTCCGCAACTAACCTTTACTCTTAACTTTCACGATTATCTCCATGTTGCTGAATGCTTGCTTTTCTTTACGAGACCCTACGACTACCTTTCGTTGCCTAATCACTAAATACCAATGTTAAATGACTTATCTTTTAGAGACAACGCGAAAAGTATTTTACCCTTTGGCTCATCTGGCGACCATGCGACATACCCTTATCTCTAAGTCGCGAGTACCTTTTCCTTTGGGACCTTTTATTTCAAGACTTCGTGACCACCATAGGATCTCTGAATCATTGCATCTGATGGCTTCCATTAAATTGCTGAGTAATATATCATACCTTTAAATTTTTTGGAGACTATGTGACAATAAAGGATTTTATACTTAGTCTCTTAGTCACTAAATAGTCTTTTTCCATTTGGAGACCACACGACAAGCTTATTTAGTCAACTCACCTTTGGACATGTGTCTCGTTCATTACTTGTCTCTGCATTGCTGAATGGAAAGCTGACTCAGCATCTCAATCCGGTGACAACCTGACCGTGTTTCATTTCAAAGTGCATACGGTTAGTCATGAAGTCTCAGTCATTTTCACTTAACTGCCATTCTTTCTAGAGGCTACACAAGAACTTTGTTCTACTTACTTAACTGCAGGCCAATCTAGCAATTACACGACATGAAGAAATCGCCAAGTCTCATGATGAACAATTAAATGTTGATCTTTTCTTGTGACACCGTGACTTCATTTGTTGGCCCTTTCATGAACTGTTGACCTATTTACTTATTTAGCAACCATGTGACATGAAGAGCTCTGCCAAGTCTCTTAAACCTGAAAGAATATTCTAATTCATTTAGAGACATCCCGACATAAGCTAATCGCCAAGTCTCAAGGGAAAAAGGAATATGCGATCCGGACCACGCGACTAGGTGACCAAGCCTTTTAACACATGACTTAAGTGAACTCAAAAAAGTAATGCCAAAATAGAAGTGAGATAAACGTTTAAGGGTTTTTTCAATTTTTTCTAATAAATATGACCTATTTTTTTTAGGCTTTGCAATTTTTACATGGGTTCTGACCTAAAAACCTGAAGATTTCAATAAGGAAAAGACAAATAAACTGAGAGACTTCTATTTTTAGGCAAAAAACAATCATGAGGACCACAAAAAATTGGCAAAGAGACTAGAACTGGGAATACAACCAACAGTGGCTCTAATGAGGATTGACTAAACATAGTTTATGGCAAAGAACCATAGAATCTCTGGTTGCAGACCTCATAAAAAATGGAGCAGAACACTAAAAATAGAAAGGGAAATATTTACAGAACTTTACAAACAGAGAAAGGAAAGATTTACATATGATACATATTAACTTGTGCATTTCTTTGATTTTTACTCAAAGAAAGGCTTCAAAAATTGCCCATGCACAGGAAACTCAAAACTTTCTCCGTCGATATTTTTCAATAAATATGAGTCCTTGGAAAAATTGTCTAAAATAATATAAGGTTCTAGCCACAAAGACTCAAATTTTTTGTGCTTACCTTTGTCCTCTTCCCTTGCATTCCATTGAAGAACTAAGTCACCTACCTAAAAATTTCTATCAGTAGCGCTTTTGTCAAACAAATACTTTATCTTTTGCTGTAATTTTATGTTTTCTCTCTGACTATTTCTCCTTGTTTCATCTAATTCTATCAAGTGTATCATCCTGTCTTGCATCTTGTCAGAGACATCTAAATGTTCTTCTTGTATGAATTGGCAAACAGGTAATAGATTGTTAATTGGCAATCTTTCTTGTAGACCATATACTAACTCAAAAGGAAACTTACCAGTTGCCTTCTTAAGAATTATCCTATCAGCCCAAAGAGCTAATTTCAATTTTGTGTGCCATGTTCTCTTATTTTGTTCCAGAGTCCTCTTTAGTATATTCAATGCTTTTATTGCTAGACTTGGCTTGTCCATTAGCCTGTGGGTTATATGGGGATGAGTATGATATTATAATCCCATACTTTTCACAGAAACTTGTCATTTCTTCTGATCTAAAACTTATAGCATTGTCCATTACTAATTTACTAGGCACACCAAACCTGGTTAAAATATTATCCATGAGAAACTCAGTAACCACCTTTCTTGTTGCTCTCCTTGTAGGGATAGCTTCAATCCATTTAGTAAAGTAATCAGTGGCAACTAATATCCAACTATGCCCTGCACTAGACTTCTCCTGAAATTCACCAATAAAGTCAATCCCCCACATAGAAAAAGGAGCTTCAGTACTCACTAGACTTAGCAATAGAGCATTTGCAAATTTCAATTTATTGTAAAACCTCTGACATGGTTCACATTTCCTGACATGTGTATAAGTATCTTTGAACAAAGTAGGTTAATAATACCCTGATCTCAAAATTTTATGGGTGGTGGTTTTAGCAGAAAACTAACCTCCACATTCTCCTTCATGCATCTCGGTCAGAACTTTCCCAGCTTGGTATTTGTCAAGGCACAACAATAGTACACCACTCTTATGTTTCCAAAACAAATCACCTTGGATTAGAATATACCTTTGAGTTTGCAATTTCAGACTCCTCTTCTGATTTTCAGACAAATGATCAGGACACTTAGCATTTTTGAGAAAGAAAATAATATTTGCATAATATTGTTGCCTTTCTATACTAGTAATGGATTGTTCATGTATATTTATCTAATTTGGTTGTACTAAATCTAGGTTCTCTTCTATCATAAGCTCTACCAAGCCTTGTCCTCTTATTAATTTGGTGATATTGATTTCAAGATTGAATTCTTGAATTCTTGTAATCCACTTACACCTCTTACCAGTTACCTCTGACTGTGTAAGGATATCCTTTACTGCTGAATGAGGAACATAGGCCTGCACCTTAGCACAAACCAAGTAGGGCCTAAAAGACTTTATAGCCTTTACCAATGCATAAGACTACTTTTCCATTATTTCATAGTTTAGCTCTACAGCCTACAAGAATCTACTATAAAAACCTATGGGATGTTCAAATCCTTGTTCATCCTTTTGAAGGAGAATAGAAACAATTGTATGGAATGATGCAAATGAAACCAAAGAGAAAGGCCTAGTATAATCAAGAGATTTCAAGACTAGAGCCTCTTGCACTGCCTTTTTTATTCTTCCAAATGCTTGTTGAGCTTCTTCATTCCAAACAAACTTAGCATCTTTCTTTAGCAATTTTACAATGGGTTTAACTATTTCTGCAAAATTGGCTATAAATATTCTGACAAAATTTATCTTTCCTAAAAAAGATTTCACACCTTTTAAATTATTTGGAGCAATCACTCTTTGAATTTATTCCACTCTCTTAGGGTCTATCCTTACCCCTTCCCTAGACACTATATGTCCAAGCAACTTTCCCTCTTTGACTGCAAAATGACACTTCTTGGGATTTAATGAGACACCATATTCTAGTGCTCTGTTAAAAATCTTACCCAAGTGATCACAATGATCTATAGCCCTTTTGGAATATGCAGTCAAGTCATCTTGATAAATAACCATGAATAAATCTATGAATTCCTTGAAAGCAACATCCATAGCCCTTTGAAAAGTCACCCCTGCATTTATTAATCGAAAAGGCACTCTGATATACACATAGGTTCCCCATGGAGTAGTAAATGTAGTTTTATACTACTCTATCTCTTTAACTAGTTGTAACCTGAAAAGCCATCCATCATTGACAACAATTCACAACCAGTCACCTTATGCACCATTGCTTCCATATTTGGCAGTGAATAGTTATCTTTCAATAAAGCAATATTGAGGTTTCTAAAATTAATACATAATCTGATGTCACCATTTTTCTTTCTAACTGGCACTAGATTTGATACCCATGTTGAATGTCTAATGGGCTGGATTATCCCAGCATCCTTGAGTATCATCAACTCTTGCTACATCTTGGGACCAACAAGGGGTTAATAGGCCTTTGTTTCTACCTAAATGACTTCACATCTAATTTCACAGGAATTTCATGCTAAAAAAGGTCTTCTATATATGCTTTCAAGTCATCATATGACCAAGCAAAGACATGTTTGTATTTTCTCAGTAACTTGGTCAGATTTATTGTTAAATGAGAATCCAAACCTTTTCCAATATAAACTATTTGAGGATTATTTTCAAATCCTAAGTTTATTTCTTCTAAATCTTAAATCTTGGCATTGCTTAACTTTGATGCATCATTATGCTGACTTACAAACAATGCTTCAAGTTCAACCAATCCCCTAGGAATCTGATTAGAAATTAATTAGACAACTTCATTTCCAAAGATGTAATCTTTTCCATCCTCATGTTCCAGTAAGGAACTACAATCTATACTTTGGTTCTCATAATGGTCTAAACATTGCATGAACCTCAAAATATCTTGATCATCCTAGAACACCTGCCAGTTGTATACGTTGTGCGGAACAACTAGTCTTGTTTTGACTTCTAGTATTGATACTCCATGTAAGGTCAAATCATCATTTCTCAAAGCAACATTTGCTAGAAAATCAGCCATAATATTTTTTGACCTTTATAACCAATTTATATTAAAATCATCAAACATTTCAAGTTGATCCCAAATAGCATGTTTGTACATTTTCAACCTATCATTCTTTACAGCATATTTGGATCTAACTTGTGCTACCACCAACTCAGAATCACCATAAACCTTTAAACATTTTATACCATGTTTGATAGAAATTTCAAGTCCTAAGAATAAAGCCTCATACTCTATAGTATTGTTTGTACATTGGAAGGCTAACATAAATGAGTACTTAAAATTTGTACCTGATGGGGATATCAACAACACTCCTACCCCTGATCCCTCTTTAGAGCAAGCACCATCAAAGTACATTTTCCATAATCCATCTTCCTATAAGATTAATTATTTGTTCAAAGGGTCAACTTCTTGATGTTGACAGTAAAGTTCATCTTTTTGCATTTTGAAATTTTCCATATCTATGTCAATGCAACAGTTAACATTAGTGTCCTCAAATTTCTCTATCATGTGGGAAGTTCTGCTCTCCCTCAAGACCTTAACATTTTCTCTAGAAATGTTGAAAGTAGCATATGATAAATCATTTTGTATACTACCTCCCATTGAAGCACTCCATTTTCTTGATATTAACATGCCATAATGAGGTGGTATGTCAACCACAAGAACATTCATAGTCATCACTACACCAGGGCAAACTGCTAGTCTATAAGGCATAGCCTCAATGGTACCAATTATAGGGACCTCTCTAGAATCCATAGCTCTGCATCTCCCATAAGGTGTATCAACTTGTATCCCCATTTCCCTCATGATCTCAATTGGCATAACTATATTAGAGGCTCCTGAATCAAGCATACAATTCTTGAGCATTTTATCATTAATTATCAATGAAAAAATGGGTAAACAACTTTTGGAGAAGAAGTTGCAGTCAAGAATATTTGAGGAATTTCAGATGTCAACACCTCTACTTCATTTCCCTTGGTAGTTGTCTTCTTAGAAACCTCCACTAGACTCTGAACCTTTATTGTGGGTACACTGTTTAATAATGACATTACTTTTTTCCTTATGTTCTTTGATCCTCATCATTTCCAGAAATGGAACCTTAACTATCATCTGGGACAAATATTGACCCATATCTATTGGAGTGTATCTCATATCTGAATATTTTGATTTTTCAATAATAAAATCATTTTTGTCATTGTGTTCCTTTTGAACTGACTCTTTTAAATTTTTATTTTCTATCTTTTGAACACGGACAATTTTTTCTCGTCTTTTCACATCTTCCTCTTGTAAAACATTTGGATCTATGGCTTTTGTAATAATCTTGACCTTATGTTTATTTACATTTTCACTAGGTCCTTCTTTTTTTAGAACATACTTAGTGTCTGCCTTATTTTCCTTTATAAAGACACATGAAGGTTGGCTACCAGTACTACCTACCACCCTGTTTCTCAATTGGTAGTTGCTTTATCTTTTTTCACTAAATCTACAGTAATTATAGCCTTCTCTTCATCTAAAGCTTTCCTTATTAGTGGAACATCCTAACAATCTTGTGCATAACATCTTATACTATCATCAGTTTCATCAGTTTCACTATCAGATAAAATCTGTTGATGATGATTCTCCACCCTCCTTTATGAGACATAGGAATCATGATTTTCCTCTTCACGTTTTGAATCAATATTATGGCATGAATAAGTATTTGTCATACTATGATCACACTATTCCCCTTCATCATTTTCCTATTCCTCACTTGCCCTTAAATCCAAAGAAATAACACAAAAATTGGGGTTATGAGGGGCATCACAAGATTCACACCAAGTATCATCGTTGTAGAAATGGACATAATTTCTATGAAGAGGGTCTGGAGTCTTGTTGTCTATTTTTTCCTTTTTAGGTGTAGTAACAGGCTTCCCATCTTTGAACTGAGTTCCATAGGGATGATTTTGCATTTTGTTATGAAGATTGTAAGTAGTATTATAAGAAGGTCTATTATTCTAAGGAGCTCTATATTCTTTATGTTCTGGTTCTTTCAGATTGCTCTTACTAAACCTTGCATCATCCCTTCTATTTAACTTACCAGATAATCTTCTGTTCATTTCAATATTGACTGCTATTTTATAAGCATCAGTAAGAGTTCTAGGGTTTTTATCTCTTAGAGCATATCCCATCTTGGAATCAAAAGCATTTAAATAAGTTTCTAGACATACCTCT
>MU226278.1:1945787-1995157 GCA_018584345.1 Thuja plicata | reverse complement strand
TTGATTGTAGCACCTCTGTGGCAGTGTTGGCTTATTCCTATTTGCAAATTTCTATCTTATCATTTCTTTTTGGACAAGTTAATGCCTTTTCTATCCTAGTTTGGTACCAACATTTCTTAGGGTGATCATATCAACTAGTACCCTTTCTTTCATGCCAGTTACAACAAGATATCAAGTAAATCAAGGAAAATGACCTCAAGTGGTTATGACATGTTGCTCTATATTCAAATGAACTTAAATGGTATCAATTTACACAAGATTACTCTTGGTCTTCTTTCTTCCACAACTTCCATGTCTTCTTAGTCTTCCATTTCCATCTTCTTTCTCTTCTTCTTTCATGTTTCTTCATATACTTCCTAAGATCTTCATGGCTTCTTCATTCTTTTCCTCTTATTATCTAGTCTATCTTCTTCAATTATCATCTATTCTATCACTTCCATTCTTGATTCATCTTTTTCTAGAACCATAAATTTCAAATATCTTGTTATGGAACCTCGCTTGAGGATAGATTATCTTGAACTTATTGCTTTATTCAAAGAGTGTTATTTTTCCAACAAGTTCATGGATGATAAATTGGAAAAAATAATATATAAGAAAATGAGTGAATCAACTACCTTTGCTAGAATCATAAACATGATCCTGTCACCATGATTTTCTTCTTCTAAACATATTTCATCTTCTAAATATTCTCATCATTCCTCATCATCTAAATATTATTCTTCTTCAAAGTCATTACATCATTCATCATCATCCAAGTCTTCTCCTTTCACTAAGTCTTCACATTCTTCTTCTTAATGATCTCATTCCTCTTCTACTTCTTCCAAGAGTCATGATTCTCTTCAAAATGCATACCATAATGAGCAATGTGATAATCCTTGTAATACCTCTTCTATAAAGAATGACACGCCCATCTTTGATGATGGTGATCCATATGATTCTGATTTTGAAAGAAACTTTGACGAGTTTTGTGAACAATACCTCTTTGATGCTTCTATCGAGGAAGAGAAATTTCACCACACTAATTATAAAAATAGCTACTACAAGCATTTCTCTTCCAATTATTCTCATGCTGAAAATAAAGATTGCACTCTCAAGCCTGATCATGTTAATGATGAACCATTGTTTTGTGAGGATTCTCTTCCATCCTCTACTTCTTCCAATACACCTACATCTCCTAAAGTTTCCAAACCTTCCACAAATCCTTCATCCAACAATACTTTTCATGCACTTCCCTATAGTTATCCTCAAGGGCTACCTCTTAAAGAAAATCAAGCTAACCTTCACTTGGCTGAAAATACTTTAAATAATGCTAAACCTAAAGAGCCTAAGCCTTTAGATGATATCATGCCTACTTCAGCTAATCCTTCATCATCTCTTCCCAAGTCTCCCATACAATTCCAACATGCTTCCTTGTCCTTAGAAGTGGCTCCATGTCAGGAGGACTCTTAAAATGATAAAGAAAAAAACATAAAGATAGATCAAGATCAAGAAACTTCCATGTATTCCAATCCTCTTTATGATGTCTCTTATCCACATCATGGTTCTTTTGATCCCTTACACCCTTTCTCATTCATTCCACCATGTCTTAAGTCTTCTCCTAAGCAAGATCAAGTTACTATTTACACCGTCAAGCTTATTGACAATCAAAATAAACTTACTACATTTGCACTTTCCAAAGATGATACTTCCATTAAGGTTATTAAAAATGGTGTTGTTACTTCCAATGTTGAGCTTATTGAAAATCAAGAGAAAAATTATGTGATTATGCTATCCAAAGATCCTTGTCAAGATCAAAGTCTTCCATCTTCTTGTTCTACCACTTCATGTTCGTTTCCACTTTCTACTATTCCTATGTCTTTTAAAGCGTCAAAAAATCCTATCGAAGAAGGTGCTCCTATTCAAGATGTTCATGATCCTATTGAAAATCCTAATGCTCACTCTAAAGATGCTGATGTCCTTGGTTTTCATTTACATGTCGATGAACTTATTGATTATCCTTTTGCATCTTCCACGTCCATCCTTGGACCTCCACCAATACTAAGGGCTTTACATTTTCCTTCCATCTTGGTTCCTTATGTTCCTTCACTTTCCTCTCCTAACTCTCCTAATTCGTCATCCATCTTGGGTCCTTATGTCCCTCCATCTCCTATCTTTCCTCAAGATCAACATAGATTCATACCCTTGAATCATTTTCATCCATCCACCCATCTAAACCAATCATATTCTTCTTCTTCCTCCACAAGTCCCAAGTCTTTTTGAAGAAACTTGAATGTTCAATACAAGAAAAAGAAGCAATACATGAATCCATCTAAAAAACAAGATCACCATGTCTCCTTTAATCGACATGGGGGCATAAAGTCAAAAGAGATATCTAAGAATAAAATTACAAGACAAGTATGGGTTCCAAAATCTATCATTGAAGATATTCTCTCTAAATAACCAAAAAGAAATAAAAAGCCTATGACTATATGGATTTCAAAGTCTCTCTTGAGAGAGGCTTATGTTGAGAAACAAGTGAAGTTGACAATCAAGCTTCCAAAGGCTTCCACTTCATCTTCTTCCAAAAATATTCTTTCATTCCATGCAACTAAACCGCAACCTCTGTTATCCATTCACCATATTCCTTCACATATTCCTTCATTCACATTTCCTCCATCCTCTCGCCACCCTTCAAGGTGTGTGTTGATGTTGATCTTGCCTTCCTTTCTATCTACCCTTTCACAATCCTTCCATTCACTATCCTTCTACCTTCTATCCTTTTTCCTCATTTGTCTATTCCTCCTATCTTCCAACCTCACTCGCTTTGCATAAATCCTTATCCTCCATTTTTCTCTTTCATATTCCTTTCCCTATCAACATCTTTAAACATATCATTTTGAATCCTTGGCATATCATGCTTTATCCTTTCAAGGAGAATTATCTAAAAATCTTGCCTTCTTCCAAAAAAATTCAAAAAAAAAAAAAATTCAAAAGAAAAAAGAAAAATTAAAGAGAAATAAATTCATCTTATGGTGAAAACCACTCCCTTGTGGCACCTTGGATAAGTACCGTGATGAAAACCTGCCAATCATACATCATGCGTAGTTCTTCTACATATTTCATCCATTTTATATTCTCTCTTTGATCTTGACAATGTTGATCTATACACAAACATTTGTGCTATCTTGTGAGTTATCTTACGATGATCTTGCTTTCATTCCTTTCATGACTTCATATCTATCTTCCTCCATTAATTTTTGCCTATCGCTATCATTTTCCCCTTTCGTCTTGATGTAATGAAAATAATAAAGAAAGAGTAAAAAATGGTGCTATGAGGCCTCTTGACATATCTACTCCTTTGGACTGCATCCTTTCCTGCTCCTGCATTATACTTTTGTGACTTATCCTATGCTGGCCTTTCATTCTTATCTCAATGTATTTTACATGATGTTTCTTTTTCCCTAGATTGGGTACTCTTGAGGAGTTTTCCTTTGAGGGTTTCTTCCCTTCATTCTCCTTCATTCTCATGTCTTCCATCTCTTCCACTAGCTTGCTCATCCCTCATGTCTTCCACCTTACTAAACATTGAGACTGCGCGATGTGATCTTGCTTGAGGGTTTGATGTCCATTCTATTTGGGGGCATCCTTTTGTACATATTTATTGATCTTGAAAAAATTCAAAAAATAATATATTGTCAAAAATTTTAAAAATTGGAAAATATCCTGAAAAAAATCATCTTAGTGAAAACCTAGCAATATGCGCTTTGATGTATCTCCAAAAAAATTATATATTTCAAAAATACAAAAAAAATAAAAAAATTCAAAAAATTCAAAAAAAAATAGAAAATGTGCCTTGGTGAAAACTTGGAAACAGGCGCCTTGGTAGAAAAAATTTATAAAAAAAAATATTAAAAGACCTGAAAAAAAAAAGAAAAATTAATAAAAGTGAAAAATAAAAAAGTTGTAATAAAATTCAAGTGGTGAAAACCTGGAAACGGGTGCTACTTGAGGCCTTTGCACCCCTATCTCTTAGCATGTGTCCTCGACACTTAGCCTTTCTCCATCATGCCTTGTCCTTCTTGCCTTGGTTTTAGAATTGGTCTTTGTCTTTGTCGAGGGGGCACAACTGTGTTGGCTTCAGTCTCTTGGATGTGTTTGTCTTTAGGACACCTCACAAACGGTGTTTTTCAACACCACCCCACCTATGTTTTTCAACACTTCCCTAGCGTCGAGTGTTTCTCAACACTTATCAGATATCCTACCCACAGTGTAGATGATGCGATATTCCTCACTGGAAGATGGGATGCCCACAGCTTGACTCTATGACTTACACACATGCACTTAAATATTTGACTCACTAATACTTGTTTGACTTTATTTCTTTGTGTGCTATCTATGATGATTTCTTTGCTGAGTGTTCTCCCCCTATGATCATTTTTGATGATGCATAGCTAGAAGACTGAGGGAATGAGAACATGTTTTATTTCTTTTTCTACTTGTGGGTATATTTTGTTGGTCCTCACTATCATTAGCATTTATGATTGTTCCACTTGACATTGGGATCTACAAGGTATTATCCTTGACTGTTTTATGCGAGTGCGTGCTTATAGCCATCCTGAATTTCTTGTGTCTTGATGCGAGCATAATCTTGCTATATCAAACTTAGCAAACCTCACTACTCTAGTCATCTTGACCTACATGTCTTTGATGCCTAGGTGAGATTTCCATATTTTTATCTGATATAGATCATATTCAGATTCACATAGTTATGCTAGTGTGTATTATATGATCTTGCGATGCTACCAATAATGCTCAATGATGATAATTAGATGTCTATAAGCATTTTGACCTTGTAAGTAAACCACTTTTCATAGTAGCTTGCATTCTTAGGTTCATGTTAGTTTAGTTTTTGCATATTGCATATGGAGAGAGTTCTCCTTTTTATCATCTACAGACTAGTTGGTCAATTGTTCTCATTTTCTGATTCTTCTTGATCATATCTTTCATTTCTGGTCTGTCATATCACGTCATTTTCTATTCATTTTGGGATCGAAACCAAAATCTGCATTCACTTTGATCATCAAAATCACATTTCATTCTCTTATGTACAGTTGACTGACCTTTTCAGGCATAATTTTTTTATCTTTGATGGAATTTCTTCCTTTTTCATGTCTTTCAAACTTCTAGTCTTTCATTCACCCCACTTCTTTTCTTCTAATTCATCATTGGGGCATGTTTTCACTGCCTAATGGTTGATCTATTGACCTTTATTCTTGATTATGATTCATTATGATTTGATCAAATATTTATCAATTTGATGTTCCTCTCTATCTGATTTTGCTTTCGATTTTGAGGGGCAGTACCTATTGGATTTTAATTCTTGATTCCTTGATTTTCTTGATTCAGCTATTTTTCTGTGAGCTTTTGCTCAAGCTTGAGATTCTTTTTTCTTATTTTGGATATGATCCTGAATCAACCTCATATCCAAAATCCTTTATTTATTTTTGTCCTGATGTGTTCCTGTTTCGAACACACATCTGGGTTGTTTTGTGATCCCATTTTGACCTCACATTTCAACTGCATTCTTTGACTACATGTGTTCCCGTGTTGACCACACATTTGTCAAAGAGGGGCAAATGTATGCACCCTAAAATGGTCGCCTAGACTTTGGGCCCCATTTCTCAATTTATCAAATCCCTGAATCAATAGTTTCAAATATCAACAATATCAATTATATCAATTTCCTTGATCAAATCATAATCAATTCAATATTTTCTAAGGTTTCAGCCTTATTTAATTTAAAAGAGAAAAATTAAAAATAAAAATATTATTTAATTAAGAGAACATGCTCTCTTTCAATTAATTAAAAATTTCTTTTATTTAAATAATAAAATCACTTTATCCTAAGCCTTTATTTAATTAAAAGGAATTTCCTCCTCTTTTATTTAAATAAAAAATCCTCAGTTTTCTTCTTATCCTATGTTACACAAATAAAACATTATTCTTATTTTATAAAAAGGGAAAAAACACTTTTTGTCTTATGTGAGATACAAAAGTCAACTCCTATTTTCCTATTGGAGGATATTTGTGCACAAGGATCAAGCTTCCATTTTTCTCCACCCTTGATTAAGACTTTTGCCTCTCAATCTCAATGGTCCATTTCATCTCATTTCTTATAAAAGGAGAGCTCTCTCCTTCATTTTGATATCTTAGGTTTTGATGCTAATGTTATGTTGTAGGTTTTCTAGGTCACTTTGGAGCTTTTTAAATATTTGGAGCATTCTTGGCTTTTGCATCTACATGTTATCATAGTTTCATTTCTTGCATTATCATGGCATTCTTAGCTTAGATTTCCTTTATGCTTTAGATTAATTCATCTAGCTTAACTAGGAGGCTTTGTAATACTTGTTCTTTCATTTTCATAGCTTATCTTGCATATTCATCTTAATCTATCTTTCATTGCATTTCATTCTTGATTCTTGAGGATATTGGCATTCTTGCCCTTGTCTTCATTGAATCTCCCATTGCATGGTTTACTAGCAAGGTTATAGGCTTAATAGCTCTAGCTGAGAGCATTCTAAAAACCCTTGCACTCCATGCCTAGGGAGCTATGGATCAACTTTTGAGACCTTATTCTTGAATGTTCTTGAATATAATGATTCATATAAGTTTGAAACAATTATAGCACACAGTTACTGTTTCCTCCCCATCAATAGTTAACTGAGCTTTAATTTGCTCCTTTTTATACCACCTTAGGAAGTCTTTAAACTCCTCAGTCTTGATGAAATTATCATCATTTAGAAATTGTTGTTGATGTATCATTATTTCATCAACACAAGCCTTAAGGGGTAATTCAACCTTCTCCTGCATATCAGGTTGCTCTTTCTTTCCCTCCCTATTCAATTTTCTTAGGTTATGGTCATATAACCTATTTCTAGGCACTAGGGAACTTGATTTATCTTTTTTCTTCTCTTGACTTTCAACTGGAGGCTGGCCTATTTTAATATTTTTCCTTTTAGCTAAAGGCTCCTCTACATCATCAAGTTGAGTGGCCTCTATCAAGTCAACAATGTGGCTTTCAGCTCCTTCCAACTATGGTATCTCAGCAACATCTTGCTGAGGTTGAACATATCTAGTAGGACGGGCATAGTCACTATCACTACTACTATCATAATTATATTTTGAATGATCTATCCCTTGGGCACCTTTCTTACCAAGAACAGACTCTAGTTGTTCAGTAAGCACATAAAAATTATCAATCATGGCTTTTATTCTGTCAAAATATGGCAGATTAGGGTAAAAACCTCCAAAAGCCAACTCATTTCTTTTGATTTGTCTTTCAAGGTTCATCAACTCCTGAATCATTGTTCTCCTTGTCTTGATCTCATCTTCATCAAGAATATTCCTTGTTGCATCCTCCTTAATACACTCACAATGGACATTTGTATTAGGAATTGTGGGAGTGTATAATTTTCTGACTCCTACCATGAAACCTTCAGGATCAATGTATCTATATGAGGTTGTCCCCATTCTGCAACTTTCTAACCAATGGCACCTTTGCCAATAGTAAAATCTAAAATTCTAAACTATCTAGGGGTTATGGTCCCCTTTCCGTGTGATGAAAAGTGCTCATTGTCTGTTAACAACAACTGTCATATAAATTCCATGGTAGAAACTCTTGTAGGCAAATGGTAAGGCAAGACATGAGGTGGATGTATGCATCCATATACCCTTATTATGGTATAGTTCTCTTCTAAGAAGAAATCTCCCCAATTATGGTCTCCCTCCCATTTATCCAAGTATTCATTAGGCCTTAACAACTGCATAACCTTAATTGGGACCCTTGTCCTGCTGATGCGCAGGCTCTTTACTATTGGGTACACAATCCACTTTTTAAATGCACAGTAATCACAATCCCTATATGTATATTTCCAAATCTTTATCCAGAACTAGATAGGATTAGGTCCATCTTGATAAAACCTCTGAGGGGTCAAATTACTTACATCCATGATCACAAAATTATAATGCAACAGGAGATGTGTGAGGATGGAGTAGTGTAAGAAATTGGGCTCTTTCTCCTTAGGATCTGCCATTTTCTTCTTAGTTCCTATGAATCCCTTGTGCATCTTGTTAATGATATATTATATATAATTGTAGCTAGTGCTAGAATTCACCTACTGCAAATCTAGCACCATCATCAATATCCCAGCATTGATCTTATCTACTTCCCCATCTATCCCTAGCACTCTACATAGGGCATAGGCAATGTACTTAATGTAAAAGTGAAAATCCTTAAAGTAATAAGGGCTTGTCCTAGACATAGGACCAAGATGGTTTCTCACTTCCTTTAACATGTGCTTCTATAACATTGCCCTAGCAATACCAGGCTTCAAATTGTACCTTGCTTCATGCTTAGTGATATCAATTCTGGTGGACATAGTGCTATAAAAACAAAAAGCTTGCATAAATGAATTTCTATTTAGGATGAGCAGGGAAGTGCCATCATTCCTCTTAATCATCTTAGACAAGACATCATAATGACTGGCGAGGCCTAAGAACAAATCTACATCTATGTAGACATGAGGAACTATCAATTTAGCAAAACCACAAGCCCAAGGGTTTGATACTGGGATAGGTTTATTAGAATTCTTTAAAAAGTAGTTAAAAAGGGAAAAACCTATCATCCCCAGAGTCTCAACATCCCTAATATTGCAGTAGTCATCTTTAAGTAGATTAGCATGTGCCCTCATGTTCTGAGTTGAACCTGGCAGTAATCTGAGTAATTTTGTTTCCCCTTAGACTCTTCATCTGCATCTTCACTTCTCCCGCTGGTAGAAGTCACACTGATTTATTTGCTCATGTTTGTTGTGTTTGAATCCCTTATTCTTTACCAATATTGAAATAAATCTATTTCCAAGACTCACTTTACTCCTTTATGCACAATTCTTAGAAATTCAAAGCCTCTTGATCAACTGAATACTTTGCAACTTCTCTAGTTTCTTCTCTCTTCTCAGAATACCTAGCACTTCTTAGCTTTGAAATTTTGAAAGCAAGGTAAGTTAAAATGAGTCCTCGATCAACTCTTTATGGTAATTATTCAAAGTACACGGCTCATCATTTTGAAAATCATCAATTCATGTCTTCAATTCAGCATGCTATGAATTAATTGAAAACCTAGTCGTAGCCCTTGAGTGTGACAGGTAATCAAATTCATATATGTGCAAAAATTTATAAAATTTGAATGTGATGACATGTTTCACTATGATTGGCTCTCTATCATACATCTCAACTACCCTTTTTTGACACAGTAATCAATATCCAAGATTGTCATTGGACGCTAAATGATTCATGTTGTCATGTCAGATGCTGCCACCTTTTCTTATGATTTCATATTAAGCGACTACGTGATTATGTATGATATCCTTATCGCTAACCCAAGTCTTTAACCCCTGATTCTTCTAGAGACTTAGTGACTATGTAACTTTCCCCGTCTTAGTTAACCATAGTTTACTTCTGGCGATCATGCGACTGTGTAAATCAAAGTCACTAGATGAAAATTCTAACTCATGTTTTACTTGGAGACTCCACGACTAACCGTTACTCTTAACTTTCACGGTTATCTCCATGTCGCTGAATGCTTGCTTTTCTTTACAAGACCCCGCGACTACCTATAGTCACCTAATAGCTGAATACCAATGTTAAGTGACGTATCTTTCAGAGACAACGTGACAAGTCTTTTACCCTTCAGCTCATCTGGCGACCACGCGACATACCCTTATCTCTAAGTTGTGAGTAACTTTTCCTTTGGGACCTTTTATTTGGAGACTTCGCAACCACCATAGGATCTCTGAATCATTGCTTCTGATGGTTTTCATTAAATTGCTGAGTAATATATCATACCTTTAAATTTTCTGGAGACTACACAAAAAAAAAGGCTTCTATACTTAGTCTCTTAGTTGCTAAATAGTCTTTTTCCGTTTGGAGACCACGCGACAAGCTTATTTAGTCAACTTACCTTTGGACTCGTGTCTCATTCATTACTCATCTCTGCATTGCTGAATGGAAAGTTGACTCAACATCTCAATCTGGTGACAACCCAACTGTGTTTCATTTCAAACTACATACGGTTAGTCATGAAGTCTCAGTCATTTTCACTTAACCGCCATTCTTTCTGGAGACTATGCGACAACTTTGTACTGCTTACTTAACTGCAAGCCAATCTAGAAATTATGCGACATGAAGAAATTGCCAAGTCTCGTGATGAACAATTAACTGTTGATCTTTTCTTTTGACACTCTGACTTCATCTGTGGGCCCTTTCATGAACTTTTGACTTGTTTACTTATTTAGTAACCATGCGACATGAAGAGCTCCGCCAAGTCTCTTAAAGCTAAAAGAATATTCCAATTCATTTAGAGATATCCCAACATAAGCTAATCGCCAAGTGTCAAGGAAAAAAGGAATATGTCATTCAGATCACACGACTAGGTGACCAAGCCTTTTAACACATGACTTAAGTGAACTCAAAAAATTAACGCTAAAATAGAAGTGAGATAAACAATTAAGGGGTTTTTCAATTTTTCCTAATATACATGACCTAGGTTTTCAAGGCCTTGCAATTTTTACATGGGCTCTGACCTGAAAACCTAAATATTTCAATAGGGAAAATACAAATAAATTGAGAGACTTCTATTTTTAGGCAAAAAACAAGCATGAGGACCACAAAAAACTGGCAAAGAGACTAGAACTAGGAATACAACCAACAGAAAGAACCCAAGAAGGGGAAAAAAAAGTGTTGAAAGACTTGCTAATAGTCACCCCTAGTGAAGCACAATGATTTCCATCTCTTAGAGAGGTATGGAAGAGGTCCTAAAATAGATAAATTAATACTTGGGAGATCTTAGAAGAAATAATAGGGTGTTGGGGAAACTAGAAAAAATTAGGGTCCTAGTGAGTTTGTGTAAGCACAATAAGGGAGTCTCTATCAGATTGGTATCAAAGCCTACAAGATTAGGCTTGTGGTGAATGTTAAAACCTATAGAGTCAGTAGAAGAGACTACAATGGTGAAAAATGCAGAACTTGAGAAGAAAGTGGATGAGAAAGATGAAGAGAATAGGTTTCTCAGAGATAGATTGGCCCAATTAGAGAAAAAATTGGATCAAGTGGAAGACAAGAACGAGGAAATCAAAGAAAAAGTAAAAGGCAAGAGTAAAGAGATGGCGATAGATGATGAGGTCACTGAACCAGACCATGTCTTCACTGAAGGGCCCTTCTTGAAATAATTGAAATCCTTAAGTGGAAAGGCATTGGAGGGAATCCCAATCTTTAGTGGGAAAATGGAACCAAAGGTTGTCCTAGATTGGATTTAAGGAATTGAAAACCATTTTGACTATAATGGGATAACAAAAGTCCAAAAAGTAAAAGTTGAAAAAGAAAGGCTTAGAGGGTCTGCACTCACTTTGTGGAAATTCATCTAAGATGAAAAGGAGAAAGAAGGAAAGAAACACATTGCCACTTGGAAAGATAAGGTAGCTAAAATCAAAGATTAATATGTGCTAGAAAACTATGAAATTTAGTTACATAAGAAAAGACAAAGTCTAAGATGAAGAGAATTGTATTTTAAATCTTACACCAAGGAGTTTCAAATATTGGGCATGAGGTCAAGAGTTGCATAAGATGAAAGTGTGAAGGTAGAAAAATATCTAAATGGCTTAAGGTGGACTATTCAAGATGAATTGAGCCTACTAACCCCTACCATGGTTCAAATCAGCCACCAAGTTGTAGTTAAGGTGGAAGAAAAGTTGAAAAAGAAACAAGACTCAAGAAAAACTAGAGGTAGAGGAAGAGGAAGAGATGGCAGAGGCCAAAGAGGAGGATATAGTGGTTTAAGTTCAAAAACAAATACTAAAGGAGAGACTAAATTGACTGAACAATGAGAGGGAAGCTAAATAGAGGAGGCTTTAATAGAGGAATATTCTCTTATAGTAATTGGAGAGGAAGGAACAATAGCCTAGGAAGAGGTTCCTATTTTTTAACCATGAAGTGATATCATTGCAATCAAATGGCACACCGTGCCTATAGGTGTCCAAAGAAAGGCTCCACTTCCCAAGGGATTGATAAGAGAGTCACTTTTGTTCAACAAGAATCTAGTGGTATCAAAAAACACCCTGAAGTACCCTTAGAGTCAAAAGAGGGAGATAATTTAATGATAAGGACACTAATTAAAGAACTAGTGATAAAAGAATTGAGCAAGAGAAGATCACTATTTAGAGTGAAGTGCAAAATGATGGGTAAGGTGTGTAAAATAATCATTGACTTGGGGTCCACTAAAAATATTGTGTTAGAGGAGGTAGTTAGAAAACTAAAAATGAAGAGGATTCCACAAAGCAATTCATACAAGTTTACTTTGTTGAACAAGGGACATGTCCTTATGAATGAACAAGCATGGGTGAAATTCTCTATTGGAAGGTACAAATATAAGGTGATATTTGATGTAATACCAATAGATGTATGTACCCTCTTACTAGGAAGACCATGGAAATTTGATAGACAAGCCATGCATGATGGAGCCAAAAATGCATATTCTTTCAAGTAAGATGGTGTGCCTTTCAAAATCCAATCACTGCTAGAAGAAGGAGAAGTGAAGCCCATCGGCCCTAATGTTCTTTAGGTAAGTGAAAAAGAGTTCATAGAAGCTATAGAAGAAGGAGAGGTAGTAGGATATGCATTTTTTTTGAAGACAAAGGAAGAATATGTAGAGAAGATAGTAAAGAAGACATAGATTCCTTTGGAAGTGGAAGAATTACTAAATGAGTACAAATACATTGTAAGTGATGGGAAACCAACTACCCTACCTCCTAAGAGATATATTAGCCACCAAATAGACTTTATCCTAGGAGCCACCCTTCCTAATAAAGCTTCTTATAAGATGACCCCTCAACTAAATGAGGAGATTGCCAAGAAAATCCAAGAAATCCTAAACCAGGGCCTCATTAGGAAATGTATAAGCCCATGTGTTGTTCCCAATGTCCTAGCACCCAAAATGGGTGAACTCTGAGGTTATGCACTGATTCTAGAGTCATTAATATAATCACCATTAGGTATAGATTCCATATCCTTATGATAACAGATCTAATGGATTGTTTAGGAGAGGTAAAGTAATTTGTTAAGATTTACCTAAAGAGTGTTTATCATCAAATTAGGGTCAACAAGGGAGATGAATGGAAGATTGCCTTCAAAAAAATAGAAGGTTTTTATGTGTGGCTTGTAATTCCATTTTGGATTTCAAATTCCCCATCCACATTCATGAGGCTTATGAAAGAATTTCTAAAAGAATACATTGGTAAGTTTGTAGTAGTATATCTGGATGGTATCTTAATCTTTAGTAAGACTAAAGAAGAACATTTGAGGCATTTGCAAATTGTGTTTAAGAAATTGCATGAAGAATAGCTAATGACAAATCTGGATAGGTGTAAGTTCTTTAAGCAGGAACTAGTGTATCTTAGTTTTGTTTTGTCTCAAGGGAATCTTAAGATGGATCCAAGAAAGGTAGAAGTCATCATCAATTGGCCTACCCCGAAAACTGCAATAGATGTGAGAATCTTTCATAGCTTACCTAAATACTATAGGAAATTCATCAAGTCATTTAGTACTATTTGTGCTCCCATGTTAGATACCTTAAAAGGGGGAATGAAAATAAATTTTATTTGGAATAAAAAAAATAACTAGGGATTTTAATTTTTAAATAAAATATAGCCATTCAACCTATCTTAACTCTCCCAAGTTTTGAGAGACTCTTCATAGTTGAGTGTGATGCTATCAATGTTTCTATAGGGGTTGTCTTGAGCCTAGAAGGGAGGCCAGTGTCTTTTCACTATGAGAAGCACAGTGATGCAAAGAGGAAGTACTCTTCCTATGACTTAGAGATGTATTTTGTAGTCCAAGAACTAAGGAAATGGAGGCACTATTTGCTTCCTAAATAATTTGTGTTGTATTCAGACAACCAGGCTCTTAGATTTTTCAACTCCCAAGACAAGCTCAGGCACAAAAACATGAAATAAGTGGTATACTTGCAAGCTTACACCTTCAATATCAAGCATAAGAATGGAATATAGAAAAACGTAGTCGATGCACTAACTAGGAGACTTCTCAGAGTGAAAAAAGTGAAATTGCAGAGCATAGGCATTGAAAGTTTCAAAGACTTGTATGCAGATGATGAAGACTTTCTACAGATATATAAGGTATGTAATGAACATAGGAATCATTTACATGGTGATTTTTATGAATATACAATGCAGTGTAACTTGTTGTTTAAGGCTAGTCACTTATGTGTCCCTAGGGGATCAATTAGGGAAAATTTGATTCAAGAAAAGAATAATGGGGCACTTAGTGGTCACTTTGGAGTAAATAAGACTCAAGAGTTAGTGCAAATGTTTTATTTATGGCCAAGAATGAGCCTAGATATCAGAAAGTATGTGAAGTGTTGTGTAGTATTTTAAAAATCTTAAGGCACATTCTCCAGTGCAGACCTTTATCAACCTGTCCCCATTCCAATTAGACCATGGGAATGCTTGAGCATGGACTTTGTGGTAGAATTACGAAGGACAAAATAAGGATTTGATAGTATATATGTCATAGTAGAAAGATTCATCAAAATGAAAAATTTTGTCCCTTGTAAGACTATTCATGAGGCTTATAAAATTGCACATATATTCTTCAAAGAAGTGGTGAAAATCCATGGGTTACCCTTGAGCATAGTTTCAGACAGAGACTCCAAATTTATGAGTCACTTTTGGAAGACACTGTGGAAAAAATTGGGAACCAATCTATCCTTTGGATCTTCTTATAACCCTCAGACGTATGGTCAAACTGAGGTAGTGAATAGAATTCTAGCAAGCCTACTGAGGTTTCTCACTAAAGAATATGGTCAAGCTTGGGACCAACTTTTGGGGCAGGCAGAATATGCTTATAATGACCCAGTCAACAAGACAACTGGAAGAAGTGAATTTGAAGTAGTTTATTGGTTACATCCTAGAGGGATATTTGAACTCAAAGAGTTAATAGATGCAGATAAAGGGAATGGCTATGTTGAAGACTTTTCACACTCCGTGAAAGAAGTCCATGAATTAGTGAGAACGACATTGATAGAGAACACAACAAAGAGAAAGTAGAAGGTGGATGAAAGAAATACAGATATAGAATTCCAGGTAGGGGATTTATTAATGGTGTATCATCTTAAAATTGAATTAAATCCATTTGGATGAGTTTAGAACCCTCATTTAGTATGTTTGCATAATAGATTTGCATGTTTACATGTTTAGGTGAAATTAGGGTTAGGATCTTATGGATCCTCCTAGATTTTTCCTCTCCATGGCTATTTTTTATAGGTAGGACCTATGTATTGGTCCTCCTAGGCCTAATATTACTCTCTCTCCATGCCTTTTAGGCCTTCTTAACATTTTGACTCATTCCCCCACCTTCCTAGGTCCCCGATTGACTTGGGAGCCTTTTTGACACAGCTTGCTGACCTACCTGAAAACTCAGGAGTGGGTCAAGGTCGACCCTGTCCTAGGATAGGGATGAGGTCAACCCTATCCTAGGTCAGGGTTGAGGTTGACCCTATCCTATGATAGGTCTGAGGTCGACCCTATCCCCAGACAGGTGTTGGTTCCCATTTCTAGATCCAGAGCTTATCAAGGTCTGAAACTTGAAATACGTCTCCGGGTTCGGATGCGAAAATGTTTTCTCCAATATTTGAATTAATATGTTTTATCCTTAGTTGGAAAATGTGATTAGACCATGATTCAAGGTGAAATTTGAATTTGGATCCATTGCATTGCCCTAGGAGACCTATATTGAAATCTCTATATAAACACTCTCTTTTGCCTTCATTTGATCATGACATGAAACGAGATGAAATGAAATCAAGAGATTACATGATGGAATGATGAGGAAAGAAAGTAAGAGGATGATATAGAAGGACAAGCTAGGAGGACATATCATCATCTTCAATCAAAAGCATTCTTCAAAGACAAGTTATTATGGATCTTCATTGAAGCAAGACGGCTTTCTTTTTAGATCTACCATCTTCAAGATTCAAGCATTCAAAGGACATTATCATGGGGTAGCAATTATGGATTGTGAGTTGATAGGAATAATTTAGCCTTGGGGGCTTGGTATTCTTTCTTATTCATATTCAAATCTATGCATTTCTTTCTCATTTCCATGTTATGTTAGGATTGTTAATCTAGAAGATTAGATCTTGATATTGCATGTTCAAAAGACTCTTGCTAAAGAGCAACACACACACAATATACATTCTATATACTCGGCTATTCATGGAGGTGGAAACCACCAAAATGGGGGTTTGGATAAGGCAAAACCCTATATAGCCACCCCAAAACCACCTTTTTAGATAATTGTAGGTACAAGACAGAAAATTTGAGGCCAGATCTAGATACCGTTTTCAGATTTCTTTCAGACTGTGCAAACAGGGACACTTTCAGAGTTGAGGAGGTCGAGTTGGAAAAAGTGGTACAGGGTCAACCTTTTTCATAAGACAACATCAGAAAAAAAAAATATTTATGCGTTTTGTTTGTCTTTGTGTTCTGGTTTGGTATCAACTATTATCATCTCTAGAAATAGTTTATAGAACTCAAAAAATGTGTTTTTCTAGATCTGCTATGTCATGAGGTAGGCATTTTAGTACATCATTCTTTACATGCTCTTTTCCATCTTTTTGATCAATATAATTAAATATAATATCCTGAATTTGGACATAAGATTTCCCTTCATTATACGAATCTTATTTAGGAGATCTAGGGCATTTAAAAACCCTCCAAATTTAGATCTTACATTTTGGTGAACCTGCAATAGACAACTCTTTCTTTTTGGTGTTAGATTTATATTTCATATTAGATCTTGCATGAACATAGAAATAGATTTCTTATTTTCTTGCATTTCTATTTCACAAAAATATATAAAAATTATAAAATTACCTTTAAAAAAATACAAAAGCATTTACATTTTTCATGCTTGTAGTACTTCCTTGTGTTCAACATGTACAATTTTTGTTTTGAATACTTTCATGAGGATTTTGTGGTACAAAATGATAGATCCCATAATGAGGTACATGGAAGTGAGAATGAAAATGGTTTGAATGAGATCCCCATGGATCCTATTCCTATTTCATCCTCCTCCACAACTTCTTCAATTGACCTTTACCATAGGATATATGCATGGTTACCTTCATATTCCTCTATTTGCAACATTGAGAAACCTACGACACTCTTTCCTAAACCTGTGATGATAGTAAAACGGTGTCCTCCAATGATTATTAAGGGTCAACCTAGAGACCCTTTGGATTTCTTTGATAACATGGATTCCATTTCACATGCTTACCACACACGAAATAATCCTCAACCTACTGTCCCAGCAACTTTACCTCCTTCTCAACCCGTGCTTCCTGCAGCACCTAGGTTACCTTCTTCCTTTAAGGAATATGACTTAGTGGAATAGTTACACGCTACTCCGGCTAAGATCTCTTTATGGGAATTACTTCAAAATTCTCCTAGATATCATGAGGCATTGCAAAAATCTTTATCTACTCTTCCTGCTCTGCCTCCTAACCAAGAGACTATTAATTCATTTCTGAGTGCATGCATACTATGCCTTATGTACCTCCTATTGT
Organism: Thuja plicata; assembly: GCA_018584345.1. NCBI lineage: Eukaryota > Viridiplantae > Streptophyta > Pinopsida > Cupressales > Cupressaceae > Thuja > Thuja plicata. The sequence continues at coordinate 1,977,489 of MU226278.1, read as the reverse complement.
GTTTTTCAATGATGATTTACCTACTGTTGAGGTGTAGAATCAATATGATGCTCTAATGGTTGTTGTCTCTATTAATCAGAGTATCATTCGTAGGACATTGATTGATAATGGATCTAGGCTTAATGTTTGTAGCATGGATATTCTTAATGGAATTAAAGCCGATCTTACAACTATTCAACCGGATAACATCCCTATTCATGGATTTGACAATATTGCAAATAAAATCTTGGGTATCATTACATTACCTATTAAAGTTGGTCCTATGCTTCTTTACACTCCTATCCATGTTATGCCTAGACCACTCAATTATAATCTTCTATTGGGAAGACCTTGGTTACATACTATGTATGTGGTTTCTTCTACTCTTCATCGCAAGGTTAGGTTCATCTATAACAATCTGATGTACACACTACATGTGGATGATGCACCAAACCCTTGCCTGAATGTAGAATATGCTAAGGTTCCTAAACCTATTCAACCAATCAAACAACCTGAGAAACCCCCTGAGGTTAAAAAAGATGAGACTCCATCCTCTTCCTTGACAGAAGATGATTGGGGAACATTGGATTTCAATCCTACTTTTATTGGAGAATATAAGGTATCAGATTTGGAATTTATGAAAGAACAAACTGAGTTTGAAAAACAAGTCTTTATTCCTTCTCCACTTTCTGAGGAGTTAAAAAGTAACTTTATTGTTGCTTCTCATAATGAAACAATTGAGACAATAAAACCAGATTGTCATGACATTGTGACATATTTCACTCCTTTAACTCAATCTGATATGGCCGACAAGTATGGTTTTGGTTATCACTTACTCAAGAAATCAAGATTTAGTGGGAAAGGTTGTGGTAAGTATGAACAAGGTATACAAGTACCCCTGGATAATGACAGTTGTGATTATACCTATGGATTAGGATTCAATCCTTATAGGAAACCCTCAGTTTTTCCTCTTAATGTTAATCATATTTTTTGTGGACATTTGAAATTGGTTAATCTGTTTCTCCTAGATTTGGATCACAAACCTAGGTTGGATATCTTTTCTAAGGATGAAGCCCTCGCTGATTTTTTAGGGGCTTATCAAGATCTACCTACATTTCATCATAAACAAAGGAAATTGTATTGCCTCAACAATGAAGCTTATTTTGGAGAACATCATGAATCAAATATTTCCTCTCTATCAATAGATTCTCTTGTACAAATCAATCTATTAATAACTAAGACTATTGATGTTCAAATGGATGAGAATGATGTTGAAAAAAAATCAAAATTGGGAAATGTTTGTATCAACGTGAACGTGATCAATTGGTTTCTCTTTTACTTGAATATAAGGATATCTTTGCTTGGACATATTCAGACATGCCTGGTATAGAACCCAAGATTGTCACTCATAATATTGTCCTTAAACCTAATGCTAAACCAGTAAAACAAAAGATTCGTAAGATGAATCCCAGCATCGCTTTACTTGTTAAAACTAAAATTGAAAAATTATTAGGTGCTCAATTCATTCTCTCTATCAATTATTCCAACTGGATTTCCAACATTGTGGTTATTTCTAAGGGCAAAAATAAAATATGAATGTGCACTGATTTTCATGATTTAAACCAAGCATCTTTAAAAGATGACTTCCCGCTACCTAATATTGACATGATTGTGGACTCCACAGTAGGTCATGCATTGTTATCTTTAATGGATGGATTTTTAGGTTATAATCAAATCTTCATTCTTGTTGAGGATCAACTTAAGACCACATTTATTGCACCTTGGGGAACATTTTATTGGGTCATGATGCCTTTTGGATTAAGAAATGTGGGAGCTACTTATCAACATGCCATGACTTTGATTTTTCATGATTACATTCATAAGATTTTGGAAGATTATGTAGATGATATCTTGGTGAAATCTATAAAAAGAGAGGATCATGTGTTTATTTTAAGACAAATATTTGATAGAATAAGGAGTTACAATATGAGGTTAAATCCTAAGAAATGTGCTTTTGGAGTTGATTCAGGCAAGTTACTAGGATTTATTATCTCTAAATGAGACATAGAAGTTGATACTAAAAAGATTGATGCTATTGTTAACATGCGTCCTCCTAAGAATATTTCTCAATCGCGTAGCTTACAAGGTAAAATACAATCCATTCATCGCTTTGTTTCTAACTTAGCTGATAGGACTATTCCTTTTACTTCTTTACTTAAAAAAGATACTATCTTTTTCTTGGAATCAGGAATGCAAAAGATCTTTCAAACAATTCAAAGGATATCTTGCTAATCCTCCTATCTTACAACCTGCTTAATTCAATAAACCCTTTTATCTATATACTTCTACCACTTCCAATGCAGTGAGTGCATTGTTAGCTCGACATGATAATGACAGAAAGGAATGACTTGTATACTATATTAGTTGGACCTTGTTAGATTATGAAACATGATATACTCAACTAGAGTGACAATTCTTGGCTTTAGTTTATGCTTGTCAGAAACTCTGACATTACTTTCTCAATGTTGAAGTCAATGTGATTGTTAAATTTGATCCCCTAAAACATCTTTTCTCCAAAACAGATCTTTCCGGTCGATTAGCAAAATGGGTAACGTTGCTCATGGAATTTGATCTCAATTTCATTCTTCAAAAATCAATTAAAGGACAAGATTTAATTGATTATTTAACTGAAGCTCCTTTTCCTCATGCTAATACAACTATTACCACAGTAGAATTCCCTGATGAGAATATACTTGTGATCAAATAAGATGATACTTGGGAGTTATATTTTGATGGCTCTAGGTGCAAGACAGGTTCTGGGGTGGGCATCATCTTGATCCATCCTACAAATAAACCCATTCCTCTATCATATAAATTAACTTTTCCTTGTACCAACAACATTGTGGATTATGAAGCTCTTATAACTAGTCTACGAGCAACTTCATCTCTTCACATTAAAAACATAGAAATTTATGGAGATTCACAATTGATTATCGAACAAATTAAGGGAGGTTGTCAAACTAAGAATGATAAAATGACACAATATCAAGATTTATCTCTAGATATTCTTTAACAATTTTCTTCTTACACCATACACACTCTACCTAGAAAAGATAATCGACATGTAGATGCCATGGCAAGTGTGGCTTCCTTGGTTTTTCTTGAAAATAATGATGAAGACTTTCAATTTAATATACACACTCTTAAACTCCCTGCAATATTTGATAAGACTACTGTTAATTGTTGTAATTTTCATTTCGAAGAATGGTATTCACATATTTTTCATTTTCTGAAAGATAATACTTTTCCAAAATCAGCAACAAGGAACACATGTAAAAATATTAGAAAGCTTGCAGCCCATTATATCATTTTAGGAGAAACCCTTTACAAGTGTTCTTATGATGGATTACTATTAAGATGTCTTAACAAAACTAAAGTACCTATGGCTTTAGCAGAAACTCACTCTGGTTCTTGTGGGGGACATTTTGGTGGGAAATCTTTGGTTAACAAACTCCTTAGAATGGGATATTACTGGCAAACGATGGAACAAGATTCCTTTACATTTGTCAAGAAGTGTCCTCAATGTCAAAAATATGGTAATTTAATTCTTTCTCCTACTTGTGAGCTTCATAATCAAGTTTCTCCATGGCCTTTTAGCATTTGGGGTTTTGATCTTATTGGAAAAATTTCCCCAGCTTCCTCTCAAGGACATACGTACATTCTCACCACTACAGATTACTTTACTAAATGGGTAGAAGCTATTCCTCTTCATTCTACTACTGCCGATGTTATCTATGATTTCATTCTTAATCATATTATAGCACTATTTGGTATTCCTTCAATGATAGTTTTGGATAATGGTACATCTTTTAAGAATAAACAAGTCACAAAATTCATGGAGAAATATCATATACAACATAGATTTTCTACTCCTTATTATCCTCAATCTAATGGTAAAGTTGAAGCATCGAATAAGGATATTGAACAAATATTAAAGAAAATAGTTAACAAACACGTGAAATATTGGCATACACAACTCACCTATGCCTTGTAGGCTTATCGGACTAGTGTGTATACAGCCACTAGCACCTCACCTTACAAGCTTGTTTATGGAACTGATTCCATCATGCCTTTGGAATTGGAAATACATTCTTTACATGTTTCATTTCATGGGATCATTGACAAGGATACTTTCTGGCCACAACGATTACAAGAATTAGAAATTTTAGATGAACAATGCATAAATTATTTGGAACACATTAAATCTTATCATAAATCACTCCAAAAACAATATAATCATAAGGTGATTGAACAGAAATTTTCGGTAGGTGATTTAGTTCTATATGAGAACCAAAGAAATGTGAACTCTTTACCAGGTGAAAAAGGAAAATTTAGTCCAAATTGGCTTGGGCCCTTTGTTGTAATTGTGGATTTCACATCAGGTGCTTACAAAATTGCTGATATGAATGGTATTCCTCTCAGGGAACCTATTAATATTATACATATCAAACAATATTATCCCTAATTTATCTTTTTCTTTCTTTATGTATGTATGTGTTCCATATAAAATAATTATCTTATAAGTTATGTAAATTAGAATGCATTCATACATTTCTTCCTTGTTTCCTTTAATTAAGTTTTATGCATGGATGAAAGTAAAAGTAATCAATCATAGAACTAATTGCTCTCAAAACAAAGTTTTCTTTACAAAATTTTTAAGAGTTTGGTACATATGTGGCACAAGTGCCATATCTATCAGTCTCTCTCCCTATGCTCTGAAGATTGGTAGCTCCTAGCTCTCTTAGATCTATGATGTGAGGCTGAGGATCTTGGAATAGTAGTCTATGAGCGACTCCTCGACATGCTCATCTCCTGGATCTGCTCTCGGGCTCTCTCTAGGTCGACTGTCATTATCTCTTCTCTTTCCTTACACATCCTCAACTCTCGCTGAACACATAGGAAGATATTTGCATGTCTTCCAGGATCCCTTCATCCTGCAAGGGAATCTCTCTCGCTAGCTAGAAGTTAGTAGGATAGTCATGTATCCTTCAGTACCTCAGATACAATGATCCTCCACTTTTCTACGCTTACTACAAAAATCAAAATATAAAACCTCTTTAAGTCTCTATTCTAATCCAAATCTTTATTCAACAACACTCTAATCAACTATGTCATACTTGGATCCCCTGCCTAGGCATCACTAAAGGATCTGGATGGTGGGGGCATGGAATGACTACTCTCTCCTCATTCCCTCGGTCTAGGCCTCAGTAGTGGTGTCTCTGTATGCGCTCAAGGAGCTCGCTATGATCTCAAGGGAGTAACATGGATTGCCTGAACACCAATCCCGGTACTATGGTCTGGGGGCATCTCCTCTGCTCTCTCCTCTACTCTCTCCTCTGCTCTCTCCTCCTCCATAGTATCTCCCTCAAGGGGAGGCTCCTCCTCATCTCCTAGATCCTCCTCCTCTCCTACTGGTACTTCCTCTCCTGAGTGGTTCCTCTCTAGACCTAGATCACCTGTGGGGTAGTCATCAGGAAAGATAGGATGGGTCCCTTGTAAACTCAAGTATCTAATATACTCTCTGCTCACACCAGCATAGGATAGCTTAGGATCTACCTCTATATCCTCTATCTCCTCTGTATCACTATCCATGATATTACCTACTATCTGTTGATGTATAGCATCAGGTCTCTAATAGTATCTCACTGGGTATGCATACTAGGGTACTGCTTGAGGGACTCCCTGTATCAAACCAAACTACCTTATCACCCTATCATAATAATAAGGCATCATGACATGCTAGGTAGGGCCGTCTAGTAGCTTGCACTATTGTGAGTGTCTCAACTGCTATTGGTTATTGGGACACTCCATCATCTAACATTATGGTCTCCAAATCACATCAGTCCCTGGTATACGGTCAAAGCATACCCTCTAATAGAGGATAACTCTGTGCTACTAGACACTAGCCAGCGAATAGGCATAAGCTCTTGGTGCACTCACATCTATCATCATGGGAGTACCCTATGGTCATGTTCATGCATAGTGCTCAAACATCCACACCTGTAGTAACATGCACACTGTAAGACTCTCCTATTGAAATCTCACCAACTGACTCAACTCATGATAAAGATGAGCCAACATGTTGTGGCCCCATGAGATAATGACTCTGTCATTCCCCATCCTATGTATGAGATGTGTGAATGGTGCTAGAAAAATTGTACCCTTTGTGTTGGGCACTACAACCAAGGTAACAATACAAAGCATTACCCTCCGTACTAAGGGTGTCAGACCTGCTAGTATGGCTACCAATGATATCTGATTTGATCAGGTCCTCATCTATGCTACCCATCCCAAATAGTACTCCATATCTACAAAAACCTTAGATGAATCCTATGGTCCTCTTGGTCTGACAGGCTCACCTCGGATTGGAAGCCGCAGGATCCTATACACATCCTCCAAGGTGATGGTGATCTCACTTGATGGAAGATGAAATGAGCATGTATCCTCGTCCCATCCCTCTATCACGGCCGATATCATTGACTGATGAAGCCTCATCTGTGGTAGATCTTCCACCCAATATAGTCCTACATCTCTCAATAAATTAATCTCCTCTGGCTATAGCTCGGATACACTCCTTCTGACAGATATGAGTAGCCCTCCAAAGGGATGCTCTCATAGACAGATTGGATCCTGCAAGCACAGACATGAACCATATTAGACTTTCTGAATCATCTAACTTCAAAATCTACTTGACCTGGATAGGGTCGACCTTATTAGGATAGGGTCAACCTTTATGGGTCAGGGTTGAAATTTAGGGGTCAGGGTCGACCTTTATAGGTCAGGGTCAACCTACTCCCAAACAAGGACAGAACCTTCCCAGACAGGGTCGACCTTAAAGGGTCAGGGTCAACCATACTGGGACAGGGTCAACCTTCTTGGGTTAGGGTCGACCTTCCCTATAAAAACATCAAAATTTCAATCACAAATACTAAAAATAGGCACTTACCTTGGGCAAAGGTTGTCTACCAGCTAGGCACTCTCACAGGACCTCCATGCGGCTCGCTCGAAACTCCTCTCTCTTTGGCATCCTATCTCCTTTCTCCAACTCTATAAATGGTAAGAATGAGGAGGTAAGTATCTCTTTCTCCTATTTATAAGTTATAAATTATGGTTTTTCTAGGGTTTCATCTCAAATTATTTAGGTTAAACTTGAATTTTCCTTCTATATGCATTTAGATAGACATTCACTCTTTTCATCATAACTTGAGTTTGGTAGCTCCATTTTCAGTGTCGTTAGAAGCGATAGAATCATGATTTAGATACCTAACCTCTTGAATTAGTTTGGGAAGGTTTAGGAAACTTATAACTGGTTTAGGAAAGGACTTTTCAACATCTTTCATATTTAGTATATAGAACTCACCTTATCACCCTGTTTCACCTTCCATGAATAAGTAAGCCGAATCAGGGGGGGCATAAGGGGCTATATATTATTCTCAATATCATTAGAGTAATATCTATGTTTTCTTTGGATTTTCATTAACCTTGTGTGTTGCAGGTTGTAGATACTAATGGTTTCTTGCAGGATCTTCACATTGAGGACTTGGCTATATCTTTTTTATACTTTATGATAATTTCTTACTTTAGCTTTCATATTCACATAGTATCATATATAAGATAAAGTGGGGGATAAATGTATCATCTTAAAATGGAATCACTTCCATTTGGATGAGTTTAGCACCCTCGTTTAGTATGTTTGCATAATAGATCTGCATGTGTACATGTTTAGGTGAAATTAGGGTTAGGATCTTATGGATCCTCCTAGATTTTTCCTCTCCATGGATTTTTTTTCTAGGTAGGACCTATGTATTGGTCCTCCTAGGCCTCATCTTACTCTCTCTCTAGGCCTTCTTAAAATTTTGACTCGTTCCCCCACCTTCCTAGGTCCCCGATTGACCTGGGAACCTTTCTGACACATCCTACTGACCTACCTGAAAACTCAGGGCTAGGTCAAGGTCAACCTTTTCCTAGGATAGGGGTGAGGTCAACCCTATCCCATAATAGGTTTTGGTTCCCATTTACAGATCCAGAGCTTATCAGGTTCTGAAACTTGAAATAGGTCCCTGGGTTTGGATGCGGAAATGTTTTCTCTAATATTTGAATTAATATGTTTTCTCCTTAGTTGGAAAATGTGATTGGACCATGATTTGAGGTGAAATTTGAATTTGGATCCATTGCATTTCCCTAGGAGACCTATATTTAAATCTCTATATAAACACTCTCTTTTTCCTTCATTTGATCATGACATGAAATGAGATGAAACGAAATTAGGAGATTACATGATGGAATGATGAGGCAAGAAAGTAAGAGGATGATATAGAAGGACAAGCTAGGAGGACATATCATCATCTTCAATCAAAATAATTCTTCAAAGAAAAGTTATTATGGATCTTCATTGAAGCAAGAAGGCTTTCTTTTTAGATCTACCATCTTAAACATTCAATCATTCAAAGGACATTATCATGAGGTAGCAATTACGGATTGTGAGTTGATAGGAATACTTTAGCCTTGGGGGCGTGGTATGCTTTCTTTATCATATTCAAATCTATACATTGCTTTTTGATTTCCATGTTATGTTAGGATTGTTAATCTAGAAGATTAGATCTTGATATTGCATGTTCAAAAGACTCTTGCCAAAGAGCAACACACACACAATATACATTCTATATACTAGGCTATTCGTGGAGGTGGAAACCACCAAAATGGGGGTTTGACTAAGGAAAAACCCTATATAGCCACCCAAAAACCCCCTTTTCAGATATTTGCAGGTACAAGATAGAGAATCTGAGGCCAGATCTGGATACCCTTTTCATATTTCTTTCAGACTGTGCGAACAGGGACACTTTCAGAGTTGAGGAAGTTGAGTTGGAAAAAGTGGTACAAGGTCGACCTTTTTCATAAGACGACATTGGAACAAAAAAATATTTATGGGTTTTGTTCATCTCTGTGTTCTAGTTCGGTATCAACTATTAGCATCTCCAAAAATAGTCTATAGAACTCAAAAAATGTGTTTTTCCAGATCTGCTATGTCATGAGGTAGGCATTTTAGTACATCATTCTTTACATGCTCTTTTCCATCCTTTTGATCAATATAATTAAACGTAATATCCTGAATTTGGACGTAGGATTTCCCTTCATTATACAAATCTTATTTAGGAGATCTAGGGCATTCAAAAACCCTCCATATTTAGATCTTACAAATGGTCCATTTGAACAAGTCAAGGTTGCAAAAGGGATTTCCAAATAAACTACAAATGAGGATATTAAGACCTTGCACTTTTCTATCCAAATATGGAAATGATGCTTACAAAGTTATGCTTCTTAAAGATATTGGACTGTATTGGGTCTACAATGTTGAAGATATGGTCCTTTACAAGGGCCCTAAACTTGATCCTATTTAGATTCTTAGTGAAGTCATCCAAGAAGTGGAGGAACTGCAATTACCCCTACACCATCAAAGACAGAAGAAAAGCTACTTGATTCAAGGTTCTACAAAAAGAATTTACAAAAGACTTACAAGGAGCATCTACTAAAGTTTCAAGGCCAACAAGATGTAGAGGATACTTGGATCAAATAAATAGAGTGCAAGAAGATAGGGATAGACTCCAAATTTCTCAATCTAAGAGTTGGTTGAAATTATTTTGTTTGGGAGAATCGTGTAGGAGCACCTAAGTAAGCTATCTCCTAGTATCAAGTTTTTGTTGTGGCTTTTACTGACCCTATCTAGGTTAGGAGTGTTTTTTTTAGGCCTTAGGAGGTCTTGTGATTAAGTTTCTACATGGATTAGACTAGGATCAATCCATTCAAGTTGTTTTGGTTATGTTAGTGTTTAGCTCTCTTTTGTAGCCTAAAGTGGGATTTTGGGTCAAAAATCCTATAAGGATTAAAAATGCTTTTATTTAAGCCTAAAATGGTCTGTATGGTTTTTTTTCATCATTTGATATTGTTTTGATGTCATAACTCTAATTTAGAAGCAATATTACAAAATTGACAAAATGTTGTCATGACAACATTTCCAACTTTGCAAAGTTGCATGACAACATTGTCAAGAAATGATTCCAATCGATGTTTGGGGATTGGTAGTTATTCTAAACACCTAAAAAACATGGGGAAAGAATATTAAACCATGAGGAGGCCATTTTCAGAGGTTGGCTGATTTGGTGAAGCAATTCAAATTTGGAGAAGTTGCTATGTATTTTGTTTTGTGTGCATTGTTGCTTATTTTTTGTAGCTAGAATTCTTTAATGGATTGAATCACTTAATATCGACTTGGATTATTGTAGTTAGGATAGTTAAAGTGCATTTTTTCTTTGTTTGAATTTTCTCTATTTTCAGTAGAGTAGGTTTGTAAAATCTTTTGTTAGTTAGCTAGTTATTGGTTTTTTTAGGACAGTTTGGAGTAAAATGGCTCCCCCATAGAACCCTACCATGCATTTCATCATAACCTTGAGAGATATGGAAGGGGAGATATTTTATAATGTAAATATGGAAAGAAGATATTTTAGAAGATTTTTTACTATTTTTGAAGACAAGTCCTAGGCAAGTTTAGTGCACTCGGTTAGGTGGTTGTCAGTGATCTTAATGTGTTTGAATGAAGGGGTATGATTGACAGAGTGAAACCAATACTTTTTTTGTGTTCATTGGGATTATTTGATGACCTCTGAAGAATTTAGGTCTTTCCCAATCTATTTGGGTACAGTTGGAAGCATAAGTCACTTGACTCATCCATAAAAGAACAATTAGCCCTAGTTGCCCTTAATTCTAGGAATCCACTGTACGAAGACCTCAGAGCTAAAAGACCTACACAATATTTCATTTTTTGGAAAAGGGTATCTGAATATCAGATTTTTTTTGGGTTATATGGGAAATTTTTGAAAGAAGTGGGAAAAACTAGTCAAATTGGGCTAGTACAGAGTTAGGCCTAAAAGACAAGATTCCATAAGATTTTTGAAATAATTTATAAAATAATTGATACCTCATCCTAATGGGATAAAATTAAGTCCAAGAAGGTTTCTAGAATTAATTATAACATGTGCAAACATTTTCTAAGGAGAGGAGTCAAGAAGACAGTTGATAGAACCCAAGGAGCAAAGAAGTGATGAAAGACTTGTTGATAGTCACCCCTAGTGAAATGCAATGGTTTCCATCTATTAGAGAGGTTTTGAAGAGGTCCTAAAATATAAATTAAGGACTTGGGAGATCCTAGAAGAAATAATGGGGTCTTGGAGAAACTGGGAACAATTAGGGTCCTAGTGAGTTTTTGCTAGCACACAAAGGGAGTCTCTATCAATGATGGTTTGAGAATAGCTTCTCCTTATAATCCTTCTTCCTCCACTAAAGATATTCTTCTATATATTAATTTGTCTCTAAAGGTAGAAAGTGAGTGAACACCCAAACTCCTTCTAAACTCTTCCCTATATAGGCATTCTCCCTAAAATATTAGGAGTGATTAATGGAGAGGAGACCCTAACCCATATACTCTCCCACCATTCCTTTCTTCTGCATAAATGGAGTTAAATGATTGCAAGGAAAGAAGGGATGGATTAATCAAACTTTTCCACCTCTCCAAATTCACCATTTCCCAAAATGGGGACTTTAGGGGATTTATAAATGATTTTTAAGGCTCTTAATGGGTTGAAAATGACCCCTAACCCCTAAGGTACCAAATGGGTTACTTATTTTTGACCCTATTACCCTCTGGGAGCCCAAATGACCCTCCAAAACTCTACCCAAAGTTAAGTCACGAATTCCAAGTCAAGTTGACCAATCTAGAAGTTTCCTAACTCAAGGAAAACTTGGGTACTACACTAGGTATCTCCCGTGGGTTAGATTTAAGCCTATACTTAGTCACATCTACTAACCATGATAACACATAGAGTTCACATGTGTTAAGTGACACAAAAATATTACAAGAGCTTGACTTATTACACATTTACTAAATTAAATCAAATACAATTATGCATCAAAATTTTATGAATAAAAACACAATACAATGAGGTCCATGTCTCTTTTTATAGACATGACCTTAGCATCACAATTTTCACATAGGTCCATTCCTAAATCCCCAATTAAAGTACCATGGTCAATGTTCCTACACACTCATTACACACATCAATAGATCCAATATAATATCATATATAACACAATGAAATTAATCATGCATTAACATTTAAATTATATAATATCTCTTTGAAATTAAAGTAACATCTACATTTAACTAAATAATGATAACATGATTTCCATAAACTAATTTAAATCATGATACCATATACATACTAATCAAATAAACTGCATCATCAAACATATATCATAGATAGAAATCTGCATCAATATCATAAAGTATCTCATAGGTACCCTGATTACATAATCAGGTAATGTTTACAAGGAAAGGATTCAAAAAATCCATAAAGGAAGACATGAGTTCCAATAGTCCAACTATAACAAAAAGCAATGTCAACTAGAGAGTATATACATGAAAAATTATTCTAATCTATGATGTGCTAAGGTAGCCCTCACATCCTCCCCCTCTAGGTATGAACATCCTCCTAGGGCTCATCAATGAGGTAGGAGAACTGTGACCTTATATGTGTCGCATCCTCCCATGAAGCTATAACCTCACCATAGCAATCCTACTGGACCCTATCCTGGTCTAGGTCCCTGCCTGAAAGTGTTAGGGTTCATCAAGCCAAACTACGAATGGGATCCATATCTAGTTATCTTCCCAACCACACAATTGGCCTCAATGATGGTGCCCTCATGCTATCCATAGTGGTTATCAACTATTGAAAATACCCTATGGGACTTTCCCATATCCCCAACTATTAGTTCTAACATCATTGCACACTGACTACCAGCCTGAGGACATTCTCTAGCTATGTTCCCCATGGAACCACAAGTATAACATGGTCCATGTGCCTGAACATGCACGTTTTGAGCTTTGGAGTACTGTGAACCTCCTATTTTATTAGACCCATTGTAACCACCCCTAGAGGATTGTTGAGTCTGTGTTGGAGGTGTATAAGGTTCATGTAGTCTTTGGTCTAGATGAGATTGTTGTGTTCATTGTTGCTATGGCTGTGGGGTTCAAAATTCCCCTAAAGATTTCCTTTTATTCCCCTTTTATGGGGTCCTATGTTAACCTATAGCATGTGGTGTAGGATTATGGTTTTGAGATCCCTTAAATACCTTCTCAGAAACCAAGGCTTTATCAATAGTAAAACAAAAGTCCCCTAGTGGTAGCATGTGTACCATGCTTGATATAGAAGGGTTAAATCCTTTAATAAAATGATTTACTTGGAGCTTCTCATCCCTTATATACTTGACATATGGAAGGAGGTCTAAACACCTTACCTCATACTGGGCTACTTAAATTCCTCTATGTTGAAGGTCATGGAATTCGTTTGTGTGAGGCTATCTGAACTGCTCTAAGAGATATCTAGCTCAAAAAATGTCCAAAAATTCCTCCCATGTAAAGGTATCTATTATAAATTTCCCCTTGAATTTCTCATATTCCTACCAAGTAGACGCTTATACTCTAAGAAGGTGAATAGAAAATCATGATTTGAGGTTTCTTCTATAGGAATGCAACTAAAATCACCTCTCAAGAGTTAGAAGCCATGACTCTACCTTTGGACCATCTGTGGATCCTAAGAATAGGGGTGGCTATAGCCACATCATCTTCCTCCAATGTTCCTACTCAACCTGTTCCCCTAGCAAACCTAGGAGTTGGGCTCCTACTTCCTTCCCTAAAAGAGGAACCATGTCCCTCAAAATCCTGTTGCACATTCTATTATAGAACTAGAGGTATACTGTCAAGGATGATTCTTGATAGATTCTGAAATCCTTGAAGTAAAGCTACATTTGGGTTAGGAGGTGGTTATGGGGGTACACCCTTATCCCCTCCATGATCCCTTACCTCATATCATACCTCCTTACCTGTGGTAGAGACACATCTTTGACCTCGTCAATGTCTATGGGTCAATCAAGTGATAGGAGGCATCCTACACCTACAAAGACAAAGTTTTAGTTTTCATGTAGTGGGTTAGGTTCCCAATGTTGATAAACATGGCTTTAATACCACAATTTCATTCCTAAAACTTGGGAAAAACACAACTACAATTTTTTCTAAAATATAATGGTAACTGCATTGAAAGAAAACACATGTCTCTAAATTAACTACAAGATACATTAAGAGTTGTATGACTAGGACCCTTAATAGCTTTTGTAAAGCTCTCAGTTCACTAGGTTTGACTAAGAAATCCCACTAGATGTTAAAAATGGCTGTGATCCTAACATCAACTTATAATGTCAAATTTATTAACAACTACAGGTTAAAAATTGTTATTTAAGTCTTTAAAACTATATAACATTGGAATGATCATTTAAAGTGATCACTTATTGTAGACACCCTAAAATGGACATACTTGCAACCTTACATTATAAGCACTAATTTTCATCTATTAATTAATGGTTTTTTAATCATTAATTAATCATCTATTTTCTTATAATTTTATTCCCCAAATCATCTAATCAATTCCCCAAAACTATTTATATAACTAATTTTATTTAATTAATTAACCTTAATTGATTAATCTCCAATAATTAATTAAATTCAATTTCTGAAAGTTTATATTTAAATATTTAAACTTATTAATTATTTCTTCTAATTAAATTAATTTCATTAAATTAATATAATTTCATTCAATAATTCAATTCTAAACAAAAAATAATTCAATTATCTCACATGTTCAATACTTTAATTGCAAAAATTAATTAAATCCTTTCTTTAGTTCAAAAAAGAGAACTCTTGATCATATCTCTGATTGCATGAATTACTCCACCTACCACTTTAGTCCAAAAAGGTAACTCCAAATTACCTCTTCAGTTCAAAAGGTAACTCATAATCAGTTGTTTAGTTAACCAAACTTTATCTCCTCTATCCAAGTTGAGGAAGTGGAGTTTACTGATGGCTTCTCCATTTCCCTTTGATCTCAACCATTCATCATCTAATGTCTGGGATTTATCTCAATCGTTCATATCATTTCCATATTCTATATAATCAACCCTTCATAATTATTTGAAGGATATAGGATTTCAAGCTCACATGCACCAAATTAATCTATCATATTGGTTCAAGCATCAAGCCATCTTACGATGAAAGCAATTCCAAATCATATTCTTGACTCTCCCAAGTCATAGATGCTTGCCACACCAATACTGAGCATCACACAAACAATGTTTCAAAAGGATTAGAGAGAGACAATAGAAGATCCGAGCATTGTTTCTTTGCATTCATTTGTGTACCTCCTTTATTGCTTGTTATTTGATTGATTCATTGTTTTGTTATGAGTAGTTATTCTATTGATTTCCCCTATTGCAAATTGGTGCTACTAACCCCTCGTAATTGAGGGTGTTACAGATCTTGATCCATGCGTACATATTGGTGAACCTGATCTAAATCAAACAACCTGAATATAACTTGGAGATGAGAGACATAACTTTTTGGCCATGGTCGTACACTTGCAAAATTATTTTTTCATGCTTTTCTCGATATACTTGTAATTTTTTAATCACTGGTATTTTACCGCAATTGACAGAATATTGTCACAATCATTGTAAGGGTTTGGAAATATTTTCTTGTCATTATTCATGAGTCTATTTTTTGCTTTGTTCCTCAATTGACCAATCTATGTCACAATTGTTACCAGTTTACCATAGCTTCACAAAGTTTTCTACAATCAACCGATCTATACCACAATCAATAGCATTCTGCCGCAGTTAAAAGTGCTTTACCGCAATTGAGATAATATTGCCACAACTAATAGAAGTCTACCACAATCGTTAGAATATTACCAAAATTGACAAAATTATTGTGAATCTAATTGAACATAACTATTTTCTATCATAATCTGATTGTTTTCTCTATTTTCTACATGATTAATCAATGACGAATGGCCAAAAAGGTAACTAGACCCATCTCAGGCAATAGATCACTAAGAGAGGCCATAAGAAGGATGAAAAACTATCAAACGCTACAAAGATCCATCTTATTCATCACAATAGAAGATCAAAGTGGAGCATAAAACAAATATCTGGATTCAATCAAATGTTTTGCAGCTAAGTACAAAGTCACAATTATTCTTTGTTGTCTTAACAATTCTGGAGTTGCGGGTTATTCTTCAATTCTCAATTAGACACTTTTTGGGTAGTAATCACATTTTGTTGACAACTTATGGTGGGGAGAATTTTAATAAAGAAACTAAAATCAATTCATTTGTCATTTCAGTGCTTAAAAAGAACATTTCATTCAAACATTTTGAACCTCACATTTCCATATTGGTGCTTAATATTGATGTGAAGGTTAAGAATTGAAAAAAGGAAAACAAAATTTCAAATTTTGTATATTAAAACTAAAAAAGAAATCATCACCTACTTTGGGCTTTAAAATTGAACGCTTGTTCTTGTATGGGTGATTAGCTTAGTTCACATTTCAATATTTCAGGTTTTATCAATTAACCTTATGTCTTGAGTCTTTGGTGCGCTTGCACAATCTGTTAGATTAAACACCTGTATACATTTTTAGAAAGGAATGTCTAGGGAATGTGCTTATTCCTCAGAGAATGACCTTAAACTACCAAGCCTTCCGATCAGTATATAAACAAGACATGAACTAGATTTTCATTTTATATCTAGCCAAGCACAAGAGAGGTGTGTGGATGATAGTCTGGATCAGTTGAATTATCCATAAGGATTTTAGCATTGACAACTAGGCTCTTAAGTGATTCACACACATACAAACCAATTGGATAGATGCCACTGACCCTACTACAAGCTTGTTAAATAGAGGCCACCTTGATTCACCTCCAAACAAATACCTTATTATAGTGCAAGGGGTTGCTAAATTTCCCCCAAGATTCCCAACATATGTGCTCCATGGTATTGTTTTAGTGAAAGAGATCTTCACTAGAATGGAAAAAATATTTGGAAATGAAAAAAATATGGGTGCCTACATCATGGACCTTTGTGTCCTAGTAGTGTGACACTTTTTGTGTGAGCTAGCAAATATTTAAGCATCGGGCCTATAATATTGTATTTGATAGCCAAATTTTCCTTAGATTAATCTTTTTTCCTTGTGTCAAAGCCTGTGCTAGATTACAAAACACATTTTCCATTGTTCTTGTTCTTTGATCAGTCTCTAAAAATGCAAAACAAACATCAAAACTGTCAAAATGAGTCCAACGTGTTAAATTCTAGGGTGTAAACATCAAAACCTGTTCTACAAATCAAAAGCCTTGTTCCTGAAAATCAATTTTGCTAGACAATAAAGCCAATTATGACTCTTTTTTTAGACTATCTCCCCTTTACTGCAATTTCTTGTATTGTGTTATAATTGACAGAAGTTTTCCATAATCATCCTTTTTATTGTCATAGTTGACCTGTTTATTACCACAATTGGTAATAGATTATCGCAATAAACCTCTCACTTTACCACAATCAGTGGAGGTTTTCCACACTTGACTAGAGACTTTAAAACACTTTTTTTTACCTAGAAAACATTGAAAAGACTCTTCATTCTATGTGTAAGATCAGTGTCTATCCGAGAAAAATGTGAAGAACATTGTGTGAATCTCAAAACTTTAAAGATGATCCATTCTTTGAAAGAATGATTATTGTCCAAGAATTATTAGTTTAAAAGTTTAGACTCAAAATATCTTGATCCCTTTATCTCAAAAACATCATATCTCTATCAGTGACTTTGTCCTAGGCAAGAGTGGACAATGCTATTCTTGCATCATCAAATCTTTAAGATCAAGATAAATCAACATCTATCCTTAGAATTACCCTTGTCCAAACATAACTTAGACTCTCCTGGAAAGGTTATCCTTTTCTTTTTGCTTGATATCACTTGTTTTAGTCACAAAATCTTGACCACACTATGTCTCATAGACCTTATGGAAGGCCTTACACAAGGTTGAAGGCTAAAACTCAACTCGACAATTCTTATATTAATCGCTTTCCCCCTTACGAACAAGAGTGAGAGGATGACCCTTTCAAAAATACCATTCATGCTCTTTTCATTGAGAAGCCCCTTAGACCAAATGTTACAAAGGAGGATCTCAAAGACATAGAGAAAGACACCTATTCTATGCAATTTGTTGACATTGTTGTAGAGACAAATCCTGAACATTTCTTAGTCATGTTGATAAATAAGGGAGTCAAAATTCTTGCTAAATTCAATGTGTCAAACATATGTCCATAAAAACCTCTCACATGTCAAAACACTACTCGATCCTCTCAAATGGAACCTTTGATATCTCAAATATTGCAATCCTTGACAACAACGATGTCAGCATAGACTGTGTTGAATCATACTAGCTCCACAAATCAAGAAAGAATGTCTTCCATGCAAAGCATGACATGCTCCCAACTTAGTGCACCCATGGTCACTAGTGTGCCTCAACCCTCGGCCTCATGGCCTTTTACATCAAGAACTCATTCTATCTCCTCAATCCCACCAACAAACAGTAACCCTTTTGCAACTGTTCCACTACTACAGTGAATCCCTGCTAGCCTTGGGCTCATTACCTCACTCCCATAGGGATCTATCTCTGCAAGTCCAAATTTTAGTCAATGTCCACCCTATGTATTTTCTCTTGTAGGGACCACAACAACCCCCAAAAAAAAAACCTCAACCCTAGAAGTAGAAATCCTAGCTTTAGTAGCAACACCAACCTCAACCCTAGTAGCAACAATCCTAGCTTTAGCAACAACAACAACCTCAACCCCAATAGAAAAAATCCCAGCTTCAGCAGCAACAAACCTAACCACAACCCCAACAACAAACACAAAAAAATCAATCTTTGGCCAACCATATTCCCTAGTATTAGAATCGCATGTTGTGGAACCAATATCAAGTCCCAAGGATGAGATCGCATGTACCTACTTAAGGGATATAGAGGCACAACCTCATACCTACTACAACACAGAGGTACAATGTCACAAATAATCCTCAATCTCAAATATAAATCCTAATCCAACAAGTGAAGAGTCTTCAAACCCAAATTATGGACATGAAAAATCAAGGCAAAATT
This sequence comes from Thuja plicata, assembly GCA_018584345.1. Lineage (NCBI taxonomy): Eukaryota > Viridiplantae > Streptophyta > Pinopsida > Cupressales > Cupressaceae > Thuja > Thuja plicata. Next base: position 1,958,362 of record MU226278.1, on the reverse strand, counting down.
AAATCCTACACCATAGAGGATTTATACCCGTACCCCTTTGATCATTCTTTACACATGTCTCTATTTCCTACTCACTTCTCGGTACCAAAATTTGACAAATACAGGGGGAGAACCAACCATGTTGAACATATATTAGAATTCTTTTGTAGTTGCATCGAGGTCACACATGATGAGACATACTTAATGCGGCTATTCCTACATACCTTAGGCAGACTAGCAATCAAATGGTTCTATGAATTACCTCATAACATTCTATCTTGAGATGAATTGGCTTAAAATTTCATTGCTCACTTCCATTACAACATCAAGTGCAAGGTCAACATCAAGGACCTTTGTGACATCAAACAAAAATATGGAGAGTCCTTTCTAAAATTCCTACAAAGATGGAAGAATACTACAAACATAATCACATATGACATACCCAAGAAAGACCTCATAGTCATGTTTGTTGACAATCTGATACTAGATATGTCATTTACAATCGAATTTTAGCTAGCTCCAAACTTCAAGCAAGTCATTGAATGAGGAGTTTTCTGTGATAAAAACTTGGTCAAATGAGGTATCCTTGCAGATCCTCCCTAGACAAACATAAACAAGAGTGCAATAGATAAAGATAAATGGTGCAATAAAAACAAAAATGTCACCAGTGATGGTGTGATTGATTTGAAAATGGTCAACTACACCCAACCTATGGCTAACAACCAACCCATGGTGCCCACTCCATAAGAACACACTCAAATCCAACCACCCCCTATCCAAGCAGCTGCTGTGTCAAAAAACACACCATAGGCACAATTCCCACCATGGTTTTCATTTCCAAAAAAAGATTACACACAATTAGGAGAGTCGATAGAATCAACCTTAAAAAATTTGATACAATCCAGGAATATCACTCTTCCTGAAATCAAAGAATATGAACATAGTGCAATCAAACCAAAGTTGTAAAATGATAATGATTTTTATGAATTTCATCGAGTGAAGGGACACAAAACACCCAACTTTTTTTTATTGAAAAATGTCATCCAAGATCCAATTGACATAGGGGTCATCAACGTCACCAACACCCAAATCAAAGGCACCACTAATCATATAATATTCAATGACACATTCCATGATCACAATAAAGGGAAATCCTCTAGGTCTAGTAGATAGTCAAAATAGGTAAAATACACCTATGCCAATGGTGGTAACACTATCAACTTCTTAAATCCTTCATATAGCCATGTGGCTACCATTACTATAAGAGAACAAGGTGCTAAATGTGTTGTAACAACACGTCGTAAAAATTGTCTTGCAAGGAGTGCCTTCCTTATCTTTTGTACCAGTCAACCCTCCTAAAAACTCCAATCCATAGACAAGCCTCTTGGATCAGGTAAATTGCATGGCTGCCCAAATATCCATATTTGATCTTTTGCGCATATCCTCATAGCACAAGCAAGAACTGTACTAATCACTTCAAGAAGAAGTTGTCCCAAGGAAAATAATCCCTAAGATTTCAAAAATTGGTGAACCACATAGCAACCAATAAGCATGAAACCTTCATAGACCATGATGTACCACCACACAAGCCTGTGCACAATGACCCCTTGCACTTTCTAATCTAGGTTCACAAACATTCAATCCGAAAAGTCCTCATTGATGGTTGGGCTATATTAAACATTTGTACTTTGAAGGTCACAAGGAGGATCTAGTATTGATGTCACAAGGAGGATCAATATCAGCGCCTATGATAAAGAAGAGAGATCATCCAAAGGTATTAATATACTACTAGTCTATATAGGCCCAGTTCTCCAGAACACTCCCTTATAGATCCTAGACCTAGAATTGGGATACAACATGTTACTGGGAAGAAAATAGTTCCATGAGATGAAAGATGTACCCTCCACATATCATCACTGCATCAAGTTCCCACACTAGGGGACATAAATCATTGTTGAAGGAGATCCAAACCCATTCCAATACTTTAACGCTGTCAAAAGTAGTATTGACAACTGGGTTCCATCAAACCAAGAGGCAAGTATCCCTTCCACCTAAAATTCAATTCCAAGGATGTCACAAGAAGAGCAAGAAAAATATCTATTACTAACAAAGAATGTGGTGAATACAACTACAAGGAAGCTTTCACTATTACAAAAATGCCTCAGAGCGCAAGGTCATATGGCATGCCACATCAAGTGACTACAACAAAAACAGTAGAACCTTTTCTATTCAAGTGTTCGCCCACCACCTTTGTCAAGTGGGGAGACATCACGAAAGATAACCCATTTGATCTAGATATTAACACATAATTGTATCAAGACCTACAAGACACACTTCAAGCACCCATACTGTGTCAACATATCGAGTTGTCTATTTAATGTAGTAAAGGTTTGGGTATGATGGTATGAGTGGTTTGGGGGAAATAAAAGAAGGTTTAATGGAAATGTCTTTACCGCCAACCCAAAGAAACAAGAGAGGGTTAGGCTGTGGGAGAAACAAAACTAGACTTACCACCCAATACATACCCATTGATCAAGAACACATAGAATACCTACACCGTGGAAAAAACCTGGAACATCCTATGATGAACAATATAATACAACAGTTATTCCCATCTAAAGTGGGAACCTCTTATTCCTGAGTGACACTCAACAAAACAATCTATGATAATGAGGAAATTGAGCCATCTAATGAGCGTTCTAGAGAAACTAAATCCCATGAGTATGAGTGGAGCTCCAACCACAACTCCAAACCATCAATCCCAAACTATTCCCCTTGCTCAGTCAGCACTCTACACCTTGAGGAAATGTTTCACCAATTAACCTTAGAGGACCAGCCATGCATTGATAAGCATATCGATACCAATTCCATAGGTGGAACATCCACATCATATTCCCAATTTTTTAGAACTATCATAGTTGTGCCATTCAACCAAATAGATTCATCCCACCATAAGGACCTATGTCTAGTACACCCACCACTGATAGAATGGGATCAACAAGGATAGCCTTATATAGATCTCTTTGAAAATGATGAGGCTATCACAAAATTCATGGGACTTAGAGAAGGAATGTCATAGGGGGGCCACAAGGTTAGTTTCTCAATAAACTTGGACAGATCATCATATTTTGGGGAGGAAGCACCTCTTTCTAGTCAAAAAATAAAAGTAAAAGAAAAAAATAATCATCAGTAAGTGAAAACCGCAAGGCGCTTACTGACACAAGAAATGACAAAAATATAAAAACAAGATGTATTTTCTAGTGAAAACCTCACTCAGGTGCTAGAGGATGGAAAACATGACCTCCTCCCTTTGACAACGGAAAATTCAGCATTGCTAGTGGAAGAAACAGAAGAAGTAAACCTACATGATCAAAATAATCCAAATATTATCTACTTGGAAAAATCACTAACTCAAGAGGAACAAGAAAAAACTCATTAACTTCTTCAAAGAAAGGAAAATCAACTTTGCATGGTCCTACTCAGACATGCTAGGCCTAGATCTAGAGCTTGTGTTACATCATCTGTCATTGTTACCCAATGCAAAACTGGTCAAACAAAAGTTGAGAAAGATGCACCCACATGCTGCATTACTAGTCAAACAGAGTTGAAGAAACTCCTAGATGCTGGATTTATATGACCAATCCCATACATAGATTGGATATCTAATTTTTTACCATTAACCAAGCATAGTGTTCATATCCGCATTTGTAAAATTTTTAGAGATCTAAACAAAGCTTGTCCCAAGGATGACTTCCCTTTACCAAATATCGACATGATAGTAGATCTCATAGTAGGAAATCAAATGCTATCACTCATGGATGGATTCTCAAGATATAACCAAATATGGATTACACTAGAAGACCAACACAAGACTATATTTACATGTGCCTGGGTCACTTACTTCTAGAACATCATGCAATTCGGCCTTAAAAATTTAGGAGCAACATTTTAAAGGGCTATGACCATAATCTTCCATGATCTCATTAAAAAAATATGGAAGACTATGTCGATGAAATTATTTCCATTTTAATACTCAGAAAGGATTATCTACAAGTGTTTGGACCCATATTTGATAGAATGCAAGAATAAAATGTTCACCTAAATGAAAAAAAGTGTGCATTCGGGGTCACCACAAGAAATATTTTGGGATTCATTTTGTCACATTGAGGCATTGAGGTAGATCCAAAAATGGTCAATGCCATCCTTGACATTCCACCACTGACTAATCTAAGACAACTAAGAGGTTTACAAGGCAGGCTTCAATCCATAAGGTGTTTCATAGCCCAATTAGAAGACAAGTTCCATCCATTCCAACATCTACTGCACAAGGATGTGACATTCATATGGACAGAACAATGCAAAGAAGCATTTCAAATATTCAAGGATTATCTGTTAAAATCTCCAATATTGGTGCCACCAATTCAAGGGAGGCCATTACTTCTATACATCTCAACAAATGAGTCAACACTAGGAATACTTTTAGCACAACATGATGACATAGGAAAGGAGAGAGTTATCTACTATCTTAGTAGAACCTTGGTAAGTTAAACTATTCACCAATTGAAAAATCATGCCTAGAAGTAGTCTTTGCTTCCCAAAAGCTTAGGCATTACATGTTGAGCCATCAAACCAATCTGATAGTGCAAATTGATCCCCTAAATTATTTACTAAGAAAAGCAGCACTCATTAGATGACTCACAAAATAGGTGATGATCATAAGAAAATTTGACATAGAATACATAGACAGAAAAGCTATCAAAGGGCAAGTGATTTTAGATTGTAACACCCCAAAATTGGAACCTTATAATCCTAATTAATTTTGGTGCATTCCTTCAATTTCTCATCATCGAAGTCCTATTGTACTAGGCAATTTCTCTTCCTAATTGACTTTAATTGACTGAGTCTCAAATGTAAAAAACCCAAATTTGCATAAATCTGATATTATATTTAATTCCCAAATTATCAAGGTTTATTAGCTAAAAATCCCTATGATTAATTAATTTAATTCTAAAGTCCTAAGTGCTTTTAAGTTAAATTAATTCCACCACCTTTAGCTAATATACATAAAAAGGAATTGAATAGTTATTTAATTGATTGAATGGATTATCCTCAAAAAGAATTCCATAATTCTATATGAAAGGTCACTCATGTGGAAATAATCTATCCTTTTAATTAAATAATTCATGCTTTTTTGTCTCAATCTCAATCCCTGAAAATGAAGAGGCAACCGTTTCTTTTCAAGAAACTCTTCACCCTCTTTCCATGGCTTTTCTATAAATTGGCCCCCTTTTTCTCAATTTGGGGGGATGATTTTGAGAGCATCAAATTTATAGTGAAATTTGCATTAATTATTTCATGCTTTTGAGCTTAATTGCATAATTAGATTAATTTCAATTTGAATTAATGATATGTTTATTTTTAATGCAATTCATTTACATATCTAACATCTTGATTTCATCATCTTTCAAGCTTTCATAGATTAATTGCATTCAATTTCATAGATTAATGGCAATTTTATTACTTCTCATGCTTTATAAATCCTCCATGTTAGCAATGGTCAGGTTGTTGGCTCTCATTCTGAGAGTAAATTTGACATCCCCAACTGATTAGGAGGCAACAAGTCGCTTCAATCAAATTTGCAAGATGAACAATTCATCTTTGTCTTTGTGAATTGAATGATTGAGTAAGGACTATGTTGAGTATGTTCCTGATTTAGAGGTCACATTCAAGCACACACATTTTGGTTCCCACCGTGGCGCAGAAAAAATGATTTATGGCCTCATTTTCAAACTTTTTGACAGTGATTTGGGAACTCTACCATACGTCCGTACAACACTGGTATGGAGTCTCATGTGAGAATTCAAGTCGAGCCACGCAAAGTTTTTCTCTTTGTAGCACTCTCTCGCATAAAGAAATAGAAATCTTGTGCGCCTCGAAGTAGTTTCTTGAGCGCAGTGAAGTACTTTCTCACACGAAATTTAGCTGACAGACATTTAAATTCCAGAATTTGTAATTTTCTGCTATTCTTTTCTGACATTTGCTATCTTCTATGATTTTCTATTTCTAATTTCTACTACAACATAATAGTGGATTGCAGGTTTTCTTGTCAAAGATTAAAAAAAAAAACTGTCTAACTGTTTGCTTGCAGGACGATTGTCAAAGGCATATTCAAAAACATTGTGTTTGTCTACTATTTTTCATTCACATAGTTTAAATAGGGCTTTGTTAAAATTTTGTAAAGATCCTGGTAGAAAAGTAGGGTAATAGGCTCTTCATTACATGAAAGTGACGCCCATTGATGAAATTGAGACCCAAATGTTGCTAGCATGACAGATACTTGGGGAAGCAAAGCAAGATAGAGAATCTTTAGCACTTCTACTTGTTAGGTGATTGTGCTCTTCCCTCTTTGAGAGAATCAGAAACCCAAAGGCTTGTGGATTTCGTGGACTGAAACTATCTTGGTGATGAATATGCTTGATGTGTTTGGGTAAGGTGAAAAGGTAGAGAAGTATTCTCTTCTCTCTTTGAGAGAATCAGAAAATTAAACCCTTGAATCCAAACCAAGTTGTGTCACCTTTAGAGGGTCTACTAGAAGTTGAACCTTCAGGAATGACCCAAGTGAGTACACACCTATCGCCAATGATTCCACCTCAATCTAATAAAGTCTAATTTGTTGATTCCAAAGGCTCCAAATTCATGGTAACTTCTTTCTCATGATTTCAACTATCATCATGAGAAAGCCTTGTTTGTCGTACTGAGTGGCGCCGCTCCCAGCCTTGCTTGCAAGTGTGTATGACTTCGAAGTGTTGATGTGGCTATGAGGCCCCAGCTCTGTATCAGAGGCACCAAAATTTATTTTGAATGGAATCCCACTAAAAACTCTCTTAGTTAGATGCCTACCCGGTTCACCTCTGAAAGGAGACATAATTTGTGCGCATGGAGAGGGAAAAATCTCTTCCCTAGATTCTCGACATAGGTATGCACCTAGATGCTTGAAGTGGTATATGACGCTATCCCTTTCTTTAAGGGTAACCTTCAAACATATATACTTAGTCCTTGGAAACACCAAAAACATGGGCACTCTTTCGAGGGTGACACTGTTGTGTGAGGTGCATGCATACGCATAGGACAATAGGGCACAAATTTTGTCTTCTCAACCAATTTTCTTTGTAGGGATAATTGAGTGTTTGTTCTTGAGTCTTAAACTATCCAAATCACCATAAAAAAAACACTCCCATAATTCTTCCAAGTTGCTTTGTCCTTGGTAGAACTATTTACGACTACTGCTTGTGTCACCACTGCTTGATTAAAACTTCATGTTTGTAAACGAGTGCTTGTCACCTTGAAAATCAGATTTCTGATTTGAATCATTATAAAATTTCCCTGAAACTAAAAATTTTGTTAGAGAACAGTCCTCATTGTGTCTCAAAATCTGGTTTTTATCTCAAAAATTGAATCCATCTATCAAAATTTAGTGTTTTCTCGCGCGAACTTTTAGAAACCTAACACTTTCTCATGCAGTGCATCATTGTCTCATGCAAATTTGAGCACTTTCTCATGTGGTGAGGCATTTCTTCACTTGAATCTCTAGCCTGGCATTCAAAATAGTGAGCATTTTCCCATTAACTGGTGAATTTTCTACCTAATCTGACTTTTTTCTGGGGTCTGATTGCTTGTTTCCTTGTTTTCTACAGTCTAAAACTATTTGTCTTGATTTGCGAACTAACTGATTCTTACAAGCAAGCACACCAAGACAATTTTACGATGTCTAAAAGCAAATATGAGATTCTTAGGGAAACTTTATGGAAACAACTTCAAACTTTGGAATCTGAACTCCAACGATTAAAGGGGAAAAAGGATAAATCTTGGTATGATAACCCCAACTTTGATCAAGAACAATTTGATGACAATCCCAATTTTGATCAAGACCAGTTTGATGACAATCCTAACTTTGATCAAGAGCACGTAGAGGAAGTCATGACAACATCAGATGAGATCCCTTTCTATCTACAAAAGAAGGATATCGCAAGTCAAGAAGTGTCTAATTACCCTTCAAAGAGAGTCTTTACTCCTTTGGGACAGTCTTATGAATCTACATTGGAAGAACTTCTTGAGAATGACCTCATCACATTACCTAAAATCACGTTACTTGGATTCACATTTTTTAGTAACTACTATGCATATCATCAACACAATAAGCATGAAACTTCATCTTGCATGGAGTTGAAACATAAAATCCAAGATCTCATAGATGATGGCATAATCAAAGTGGAAAATTCTAACGAATCACCTAGTGAAGATACTAGTTTCAAGAATGATCAATGTCAGGAACCTATGTCTAGCAATGGTTCTTATCTTGCATCTACTTCTTCCACCATTCCTCCATCTCCTAAAGCTTTATCAGCTCTGTCAAAAACTGAACCTAATGATGACTCTGTCTACCCTCAAGGACTACCTCTAAAAGAGATCCAAGCTAATCTGCATACGACTGCAAGTCCTTCTCAGGCTTCAAAGATCATAGATCCCAAACTTCCATGTGCTTCAATGCTTATCATTCCTATCCTAAATGACTTCCAATTAGCATGTCAAGAATCCCATATACAGATCAAAACTCCTCCCTCATCCTTAGAAGTGGCTTCATGTCAAGAGGAGAATCCACAATGTGAGAAAACAAATATCGGTTATGATCAAGATCAAGGAACCATCCATCTTAATCTAATGGTTGACCAGTGTCACATATCTCAAGGATCCCATGATAATTTTATCATCCCCTTCCATCGCTTCCAAGAACATCCTCCATCTCCCAAGCGAGATCAAGATATCCTTTCTACCATCTCTAATAACCCTATTGAAAATCAAGAGAAAGGTACCCATTGTACACTGTCTAAAGATCCTTTTCAAGATTAGAACTTCGCTTCATCTCTTTGTCATGCTCTTCCATATCCACCTCAAGAAAACATAGTTCCTCCAAATCCCTTGCAAAAAAATTAATCCCCTAAAGCTTCAGCTGCTCCTACAAAAATTGCTCCTATCAAAGCTACTCATGCACCTACTTAATTAAAGGTGAATTCAAAAAAGAAGAACCTTGGTCATGAAGCTCACTCTAAAGGTGTTGATATCACCTCGACACTTTATATCCCTCCATTCAAATGTAAGCATCAGTCTTCTCCATCCTCCAAATCTATCCTTGGTCCTTATATCCCAAAGCTTAGACCATCAAAACTTCCATCTATATTGGGTCCTTATGTCCCCCAATCTACCATGCCTATCAATACTAGCTTGTCATCCACTTACCCTATCTCTTATCAAGATCAACAAAGACATGCATCTTTGAAATCTCCCTATAAACCCCTCCATATGAACTAGTCATATAAGCCTTATTCATCCACAATTCCTAAGTCTTTTGGAAGCAATTTGGATGTGCAACGCAAAAATTAGAAATATAAGAATCCACTTACATATGAAGATCACTATGTCCCATCTAATTGACATGTGACTACAAATAAAAAGGAAATATTCAAGAGACCACAAATGTCCACTAAGAAAAGAACCAAATCAAAGAAAATATGGTTTCCTAAACCCATTATGAAAGAATTGCATTCTAAATCATCTGATGCAAATAGAAAATCAAATGCTATATGGATTCCCAAGTCTCTTCTTAAGGACAAGTATACAAAAAGAAAAGCAAAAGTTATGTGGATTCCCAATTCTCTCTTAAAATACTTGCACCAAAAGGAACAATCAAAGTTGGCATCCAAGCTTCCAAATTCTTCCACTTCATCTCCACCTAAACATCTCTCATCTTCTGACTCCATCTTGGGTCCTCACGTACGAAGATCCATATCCACTCATCCATCAATGTCTCAACCTATTCCATCCACTTTTCCTCCATTTGTCCACTACCCTTCAAGGGGTGTGTCAATGTTGATCTTGTCACCTACTATTCTTCCATATTGGGTCTTTACATTCCTTCTTTATCTCTCATCCAATCCATTGCATAAAATCTTGGCCTCCATCTTCCTTATCCTCCATTTCATCACCCTATAAACATATTTGAGCATACTTTCAGTGGCTGTGACCTATTATAGCATATCTTTCAGAGGAGCACTATCCAAAGAGCAAGAAGCTTAAAGTTCCTACATAAATTCAAAAAAATTAAAAAATTAAAAATTAAAAAATAAAAATGAAACAGTGCCTTGGTGAAAACCTGGTAAACAGGCGCCTTGGTAGCAAAAGTAAAGAGAAATCAATTCATCCTATGGTGAAAACCACTTCTTGTGGCACCTTGGATAAGTACCATGATGAAAACCTGACAAACAGGTGTCATGCGTAATTCCTCCTACTTGCACTCTTCACTTGGGGGCAAGTTCCTTCCATCTCATCTTCTCCCATCATATCTTACATCCAGCTAGCTCATGAACGTCCATGTTCCTTCTTCTGATCTTGACAAGGTTAAGATTATCCATGAGCATTATGTATCCTAACATTCATGATCCCTTCCATCAGCCTATTTTACTTACTCTCTTGCATGGCACCCTATCATGATCTTGCTTATCCCAAGCCTATCTGCCTATCTCTGCACATTTGTGTCATAATAAAAAACATTCACTTATACCTCCATCATCCCTTATCCTAATTACGTCTTTCATAGCTATTTCTTAGTTGACCCCTTGGTCTTGATCAAAATTGAAAAACTGTTTCTCCAAAGTCTCTTGACATGTCCACTCTTTTGGACCACATGCTTTTATGACATTAGGTCATTATCCTATATGCTCTTCAACACTGCTCCATGAGCCTACATTACTATATTTTCTTTTTTTCCCCTAGCTTGGGTAATCTTGCAGCGAGTGTCCTTGAAGGTCACATTCGCCCTCTTCATCCATCATTGCCTATTTATCTCATACATGAGCTTTCTAATCCATCTACAATTTCATACACCTTGCTAGACATTGGGGGAATATCAATGTGATCTTCCTTAAGATCGAGTAATCTCTAAAAATTGTAAAAATCTGTAAAATCTAAAAATTGTAAAAATCTCTAAAAGTCCTAAAATCTTCTGCTTTCCTTCTTGATTTTGCTTTCTCGCTTTAGTTTTCTTTCCTGCTCTAGTGTGCTCATGCTTTTGCTCTCAGTCATCTTTGAGATTTTTCTTGACTTCACATAGATTGAAACTGGTCACACTCAGGGGCATGTTCTTGGTCTTGGGGGCATTGTCCTATCTTTTGGAGTCTTTCTCCTCTTCACATCAGTCACTAGTGGTTCTCACTGCATCTCCCTGCTGATGCCTAGATCTCATTATTGATATTTATGATTGAGAATCTCTCTCACGACAGTCACCAGTGGTTGTCACTGAGTCTACCTATTGTCGCTATACTTTTGAGATTTCTCGCATCATCTTGCAATCTGCATGTAAGGATTCAATCCATTCGTTACTTAGGGGCATGGTTCCCCACTTCAATCACTCTTTGGTTCACACTCTAGTCAGTAATCTTGTCAAAGGGTAACTCTTTACTGGCACAAACTAGTGTTTCTCAACACCTTAATCAAACAGTTTTTTTGAACACTCTCTTTGGACACATCTGTGTTTTTCAACACATGTTGGATATCTCACATGTAAACGTCTCTCAATAGAAATCAAACACATTGCACTCACAAGCATGATGGTGTTTTTCAACACCCCAAACATTGGCACATTTGTAAGCCTTGAAATGTCCTGAGCTGTGATTGACCCTTTCTTTGTATGCTATCTGTTCTCATGAATTTCATTGATATTTTCTTTGTCTACTACTTGTGGATGTGGTTTCGATGATTTGGCAACGTCAAATAAATAGGGTGTATGTGATAAGAGATTTTGCATTGAGGTGGAAAAGCCTAACATCCCTCGATCTTGTTTATTTGTACACCAAGGGGAGGTTGGGACTATCTCATTGACTATTATTGCTCTATTTGTTTACTTGTGTACTCTTACTATATCAAACTGGAAACAATGTTCAGGTCACCTTGGCTTTTGTGCCCTAGTGCTTATGTTTGTTTCCTACATTTTATTCGATGAAAGTCATATTCATATTCTTATGGTCGCAGCAGCACCAGTAAGGATTGTATTGACTCTGAGATGTTCCAAAAGTACTCGATGATGATTATACGATGAGTCCAAAAATGAATTCCTAAGGTTGCATTTAGTTTAGGCTTGCATTCACATTTTAAGCTTGCATTGCAATAATTTTGGTGCTCTCTTCATTGTCTTCTCATTCTTCAAAGGTCCTAATCTTTCATCATGGCTTCCTCTTGACTGCACAAGTGTCCGGTCCTCACTCTCGATCGTCATTTGTATTATTTGGTTAGTACCTATTGTATATTGCAATATCCTGCATGAGATGATTAGTACCATTGCATTCATTGCATTACATGCATTTCCATACATTCTTTTGCATTTACATATCCATAAACATGTGCATCCATTATAATCATATATCAAATCATACATAACATTTATCCATCTAAACATCTATCATTACACTGCATTCATTCATACATCAATAAAACATGTGCATAAAACATTTGCATATTCATCCATGGCATACATTTCTAATCCATAC
>MU226278.1:1873695-1902585 GCA_018584345.1 Thuja plicata | reverse complement strand
TGTAACCTTTAACAGGGTTGGCTCCTAACAGGGCTCACTTCAGAAGAGTGAAAATCAGTAACTAGTTGCATTGGTGGTTTTCCCAAATTGGGTTTCCACGTTATATCTGGTGTTACTTGTGTTCATACATGTCAATAACTGTGAATTTTTAAAGAACAATAAAAGGTTAATTTACCGAGTAACAGTAATATATATTGAAGACATCTAAGGGACTTGTGGATTTATTTTTGTGGTAACTGATTCACCCCTCCCCTCTCAGTTACTCCATCCATATTTCCAATAGTTACTAGAAAATATGCATATGAAAATTTTAGAAGCAGTAATTATCTATTATGATAATACAAGTGCAATAAACATTTTCAAGAATCTAGTCATTCATACTAAAACAAAGCATATTTTCATCAAGTATCATTATTTGAGAGAACAAGTTCAGGCAAAGGAGGTAATACTTGAGTATGTGCAATTAAAAGAATAATTGGCTGATATCTTCACCAAGCCACTTCCCAAGGATGCATGTGAGTACTTAAGAAAGAGACTAGGGGTCAGACCCTTGTCTATTGGTCAGTAAGATGACTAGAAGGTTGCATCAGTCTACATATTATCAAAATATCATTCATTCTGGTGCAAGCAGATAGATGGAATTCAAGATAAATATATACACAGAAAGGTATATATCTACACCAACCACCAAAGTTGTTACCGATGGAATGGGAAATTCAAGGAATATATTATGGATAGAAAGAATCCAATTCACTGTCAAATATTTTTTAGAAAAAGATGTTTGGAATTGTTGTCAAAAGTAGAGAGATATCTCATTATCATACATACAAAGATTATATCTAGTATCAACTTAGGGAAAGATCATATTCATCACAATATCCATAGGGAGAGAATAATGTAACAAAAAAGGGAGAGTACACACAAAGGCAGAGAATTACTGACAAAACACATCACAAAAAAAAGGAGAATAGTCAAAGGGAGAGATTTTGACATAGAAGTAGAACACATCACATCAGAAAAAGAAAGATTCTACATCCATCCAGTGAAGGGATTGAAGATAGAAAGAAAGCTAAAAGAATCAAATCAAAGCTACTTGAGCTTACTGAAAACCAAAAATTTGTAATAGTTACATTAGGAAAGCTTGATGAAACTGTATATTTCATATTGTATTAGCAATAGTATAGTATGATAATGTAGTATGTTGCCATCAATGCCAAAGGGAGAGATTAATGACATGTAACTGATTGAATGTTTGAAGATGTTAAGTTGATGATCATGCAAGGTATTAAATCAGTTAATGTATTGTATTGTCATTGATGTCAACTAGATATAATCTATATGGTCATTTTAATATTACCAAAGACGTCAAGAATAGATGAATCAAAGGCTATGCTACCTTTAATGCATATAAGTCAAGTATTCACTAAGTGACTACTTACACCGACAGAATGCACCCGACGGTTAGAGTAAAAAAACAAACTCACGGTGTTTCCCGATGAGGAAATGCACATCATTATCGATGAGCGGAGTTACAGTGTTTCCTGATGAGAAAAACACAAAGTAACCTGACGGACAAAATTTCCATGTTGCTCAAGGGAAAAGACAAGGATGGACATCCTAATGAAAAATGAAGTTACACCGATGGTAGAGTCAGTTATCATCGATGACTAACTAAAGTGTTGACCGATAGAATAGAGAGTCCAAAAAATGACAAAATGTTTAGCTATCAAGAAGCTAAAGATAGATTTAACTGATACTTATCATTATTTTAATCATCTAGATAAAGAAAGAGATAATAAATTTATTTAAAGTTGATTTGTCCAGATGGAAAGAAGATCTTTACGAGATCAAACTGAATATTTGCTTTAAATTTGTTGGAAAATATTGTTGAACAGATACTTATCATTATTTTAATCATCTAGCTAAAGCAAGAGATAATAAATTGATTTAAAGTTGATTTGTCCAGATGGAAAGAAGATCTTTACGAGATCAAACTGAATATTTTCTTTAAATCTATTGGAAAATATTGTTGAACACACCAAGATCAATAAAGCCAAGAAAAGAGGAAATCATGTCTATAAGAGACAAAATCAATTCATTACGAATTGTGTGTTGGGTTAACAAGAGAATAGAAGAAAGATGCTAAAGAAAATCTGAAGGAGAAGAAAGTCTTTATTCAGTCCTGATCAACAAGCTAAAAGAAGAGCTAGATTTTGTAGACATTGGCCAATAGTGAGACAAGCATCATAGAGTAGAACAAGTGTGGAGCAAAGGTATGTATTTTATAATATTGATCAATGAAGTGATGGACCTACAATAGATCTAAAAATCTTCTTTTGAGTTGGATATGATCAAATCATTAGTGTTTTAGTTTAACCATTCAAACATATAAGCCTCTTAACCTAGAAGGACTTAAAAGTCTTTTTCAATTGAGATACATCCCAAGGAGTATCAAAATCTTTGATCACAAAAGTAGCATTGGATATGCCCGATACCTATTGACAGGACAAGTGAGTGTTTGATCAAGGATGGTAGCATTAGATGCTAGATACTAGTTGACAAACTATTTCTATATCCTCTAACAAGGTCACACCTAATAGTGTGTTTGTAACCTTTAACAGGGTTGGCTCTTAATAGGGCTCACTTCAGAAGAATAAAAATTTTGGGTACCGGTCTTAGTGGTTTTTCCCTTAACAGGGTTTCCACGTTAAAATCCTTGTGTCATGTGTTTATGGTTTATCATATTACTATTTTACATTTCACATAGACATTTCTAGATTTATCGGTATGCTCTACATATTTACTATGTTTTGGTAAATAATTTTACTGCTTATCAGTAATCATACAGAAGAGAGATTAGCAAAGCAATCCGACAAGTAGAAAATTGAATAAAGTATTTCAAGGAATACATCTTGTAGGAAAAAAAGATAACTTGAGACATAATTAGTAGTTATAAGTTTTAAAGGGTTGATTTAAGGATTAATTTTTGAGACCACTAATTCACCCCCCCCATCTCAGTTATTACTAACATGCTCTGCTCTTTAGGCAATGTCTGCATGCTTGATCTAGTTACTCTAGGAGTGATCTTCTATGTTTGTTGTGATGGAGGAGGTGGACTGTCTACCATTACTAACTAAGAGTGGTAGGAGCTACAGTACTTCCACTTTCTAGTCCAGGAGATCTATCTGTTATCTTCTTTTTCACTTCTTTCAGTTCTTCTCTCAACCCAGCTTTTATACAACATTCATGTACAATGTTTTCAATTTTTATTTTCCTTAGACCTCTATTCTATTCTTCTCTTACATTTTATGGTTTGTCCTCATATGTTCCCCATCTTTCTTCTGTTGGATCAAATTTTGATGCAAGAACATATTCTACTTGCATGGTAAGTACCTTAGAACTTGTCATGCCCAAAACAAGGGCAAAACACACACACAAATTTTTTTTTTAAAACACAATTACATACAACAAATAAAGGATATGTTTGAGGAAAGGTGCTAGAATGGTAAAGTCAATCTTTGAGCTGCAAGGCATATTCATAAACTGAATTAGGGTTATGCCACATATGGATGCAGAGTTGGAGCATCAACTTCTTGTATGGATTACATGAACTCTTGGGTCAGGTTGAATTAACTATGGTTTAATGTTTATCCATGTAAAATATCATGATGGTAATCTAGTTGATAGGATCATATTTTGAATTAGGTTGACCTAGTATTGACTTGATTTCTTGACCTTGATTACAGCTAATCCATTTAAATCTAATACTAATTCTCTTTCGACATTAACTAGTAACATCTATAAACAACCCCGATATAACTATTTCACACACCCATTAGTTAAGTAATAAAAGGGAACTAACTTAATCTCAAAAATTAATATGTATAATCCTTTTTGATTACTCTTGAACGTGCTTAACATATATATTAAAATATCCACTAATATAAATAGACATACATGAAACATTTACCCCTTAAAATCTAATAAGGATTTCACTATATCAATTAAAATATTAATAGAAATCTAATAATCATAATCTAATCTACTTTCCTAACTTACTAATACTAATTCTAATTTATAACCCCCTCACAAAATTTAAATCATCCTTTAAACAAAAGAAACATTAAATTACCTCTAGTAGGAAATCAATTTACCCTCTAAAAATTAATTAAATTAACAACTAACTATGCAATTTACATAAACACTAAAGATATAAATCTAGTAATTAACTGCATCATTAATTAACAAATGTACCCATAAAATGAACTACATAATGTTAAAATAGACACAACAAAAAATATACATCTATTTACTACCTTAAACTATCTTACACTAACCTAACTTACTAACATTAGTGATCCTATTTAATCATTGAATAGAATATACTATTATTTTAAAAAATTTATACAATGCTAATTAGATCAGAACATGCTAAACAAAATCTATTAAAAATAATCCAAATTATCTAATCTAACTAACCCTACTTATCCTACTAACTAGCTATTCTACTACCTAGTTTCTAACCTATCACCTCACCTATTGTCTAGCCTATCACATCAAACCCCCCCCCCCTATCCCCATGGCCAACTTGCCAAGTGGGTGGGGGGGAATTTAAAATAATAAATGTTCAAGGTTGGCATGATTTTCATGTAGGAAGAGCCTTTTTTTTTTCAAAGGCATGTGCTTGATTAAAGGTGAGGTGGGGCCCCCCTCATCTTTTTCCCCATCCCAATGTTCATCCTCTTTATGAGGGATAAAAAAACTACACATGAAGAGGGAGGGTTTGACTTGTCAACAATGACATGTCAGGAGGTGGCGTGAGCTTGGGAAAGGGTGGTGTGAAACCCACTTAACATATTTGCAGCCCTTTTTCATTAAATAATTTACTTCAAACTTAAACAACAGTCCCATCCTGTGCCCAAACAAGGGGAAACAAAGAGTTAAAGGAAGAGGTATATGTGGGGCCCATGGGGATGGGTGATAAGCAAGTCATACTATGACTTTTTTTTTTTGTGTTTTATTACCTAGAATTTAGTGATTAAAAGAGGGGTTAGGTTAGAGAGTTAGCATTGTAACTCTAATTAGGAAAAGACATCTTGGGGAGGGAATATTCTCTTTGGTAAAGAGAATTATTTCCCTTCCCATACAAATTCAAGAGATATTTTTTTCTCTAAAAAATTGGAAACTAACATTGGAATAATTTGGCTTTAGTTGTATTGTTTGACTTGTTTATTTATACGGGTAGTTAATCATATGCATTAGCATCAATTTATTAGTGCAATACACTAGGTGACTATCAATTGGATATTGGAATTAGTTGATTTTCTTTTTACAATAATAAACTAACTTATTGATTTCCTATTGTTATCATCTTTATCTTTTCTTCTCAAGAGTGGAAGTTGTAATAAAGATTTTAAAGCAAGTATTGAACCTATTGAAATTGAATGTAGATTTCTAAAGAAGAATGAAGTGTTTTAACTTGAAAACTTGAAATTAATACATTATGAAGATTACAATAGCATAAATCCATGAGATTATATACACTATGAAAGACCATTACATTTCTTTTCTTCTTTTAATGAATCTATTACATAAAGAATAAGAGCTTTTTACATCTTGCTTCACAAAGCTTACAAAATGGACATTACAACACTTAACAAAAAATGAACCTCAATACAAGGAGTAATCATGCAACATTAAAGTTGCTCTCCCACAACAATAATAAAATGAAGACTTCTCCCAAGCTTTTCCACATCCAACTTGACTTCAAAAACTGCAAATACATGAGGGTAACCATGGGAAGCTCACCTCTCAACCAAGGTCTCAAGGAGACAACCCCTGAGCTTGGAGAACCAAGGCTAATCAAGATAACACATCCAAAAACTCACAACTAAAATATATGCACAACACAACAATTTAACTTCCAACCAAGGCTTCAAAAATGAGTTTTCCAAACCCATGGAAGTAGGGTGAAGGTGGGATTTTCCAAGGAGGAGAATGCCATTTCATTTTAAAATTCCTCAACAAGATTTTTTCCATGCCTTTCCAAGGCTATATTTTCATTCCTTCCATAGACACATTTGGTTATTTCTATACCAAAAACAATATTTACAACATGGCTTCATGGAGCCCATACTCAAGGAAATTATCCCTCTTCTCAAAGAGAAGAGACAATCACTACAATGGAGAGCCAAACTAGCCCCTTCACCCAAGTCCACTTCTTCCCTTCCCAAATGGTGATTAATGCCTTAAACTCCCATGAACAATACTCCTAATCCAAAAGAACAAGAAAGGAAATGAAATCCAAATTTATTCCCAACTCAACACATAACAACAAAATCTACATACAACAATACTATACAAGATTTACATATATGAACACCATACAAGATTTACATATTCATAAAACAATTAAATATAAATCTAAAATGTAAGATTATTTCTCCATGGAAAGAATCCACCAACCTTGGTCTAATAAAATGGCAAGAATCTAGTTGAGAAGAAGCCCTTATCCTTTCCTCTTTCCTCCTCCAACCCCAATTGTCTCTAAAATTAGAGAGTGGGTGAACACCCACTAAGTTTATCCAAACCCTCTAAAAAGACATCTAGAAGTGTACTCAAGACCTAGAAATTAATGAGACATGACCTCTAGTCCTTTGGTCTTACCTCTTGTCTCCCCTCTTAATTGTGAGTTTAGTAAGGAGTGTGCAACAAGTTAGATGCATGTGGCCATCTCCATTTTCGCCACTTTTGAATGGTAGGCATTTTGGAGAGCCATAATGGTGATCTAGGTTTTTTCAAAAGGTAAAAATTAGTCCTAACCCAAGGTACCCCCTTAGGGTTAACTAATTTTGGCCAAAAATACACTCTAGGGTATCTTTTGACCCCTCCAAAGTAGTCCTAAAGTTCAAATCCGAGTTCTAACTTGACGTGTTCCCTACAAGACATCTATATGGAAGTGGGATTAATATAACATCCTATAAGGTTCGGTGATTCTTACCCAAGCCCTAATTTGACATGTCACCATCCACATGGACAATACAAGTGTTAAGTGACACTAAAAAAAAATACACATCACATTCACAATGACATGTCCAAACAACAATATGAATTTTAAACTATTAACACACATTCAGATTACATTTACAACAAAGATCACATTATAATGAGGTTTCAACCCCTTATTGGATTAAACCTTGGCTTACTCAATTCACATGATTTTATCCCTGATTCTCTAAATAATTCCATGGTTCTCTTTCCTACACACTAAACTCGAGCATCAGTAGTCCAAGATAATAAAATCACATGCAATATACATTTTCAATTAATAATTAGCATCATTAATCTATAAGAAGAATTAAATTCCTAATTGCAATTTTCATACAGAAATGTTTAAAACATAATAATTGCATAATCATCAAGACATAACATCCATGAAATAAACAAGTCTAATCATGATTCAATCTTATCATCAATTCACTTATCTAAACATATATAATCAAAATCAACCACCTTTTTTAAGTCGAATCCATATCAAAATGTAATCCACACAATATAATCATCATCATAACATAATATCTCAAGTCTCTATCAGGATAATCAAAAAGTGTATCAATGTATCAAAACATAAAGTATCAAAGTGTGATTGAGTAGTAAATCTATGATGGGTCGGGGTGAGGCCTCATATCCTCCCCACTAGGCATGAACTTCCTCCTGGAGTTCATCAAAAAGATATGGGTACTGAGATCTCATCTGCGCTACATCCTCCCATGATGCTGTGACCTCATCATAACAATCCCACTAGACCCTAACCTGGTCCAGCTCTTGGCCTCAGAGTGCAATTGTCCATCAGGCTATAATACGAATGGGCTCTAGTGCTAGTTGTCCATCCAAATCCACCTACAAGGCATCCCAATCTATAATGTGAGACTCATCATAAATATATTTTGGTAGCATAGATAAATGAAACACATCGTGGATGCGTGATAGGTTGGGTGGCAAGGCTAGATGGTAGGCAACTAGTCATATCCTGTCCAATATCTCAAAAGGTCCAACAAAGTGAGGCTCCAACTTAGAGCCCTTTCTAAAAAGGATTGGACTCTTATGCGGGTGTACTCTAAAAAAGACCATATCTCCAACCATATACTCACGATCAACCCACTTTGCATATGCATACTTCTTTTGTCAGTCCTGTGCCTCTCTAAGACGATGTCTAATCAAGACTTCTTGCTGTTCCATATCCTTGACTAACTGTGGTCCAATAGATACTCTATCCTCAATCCTGTCCCAAATCAATGGTGTCCTGCATGGTCTACCATAAAAGGCCTGATATGGTGGCATACCTATAGAATAATGATGCCCATTATTATATGTGAACTCAACCAGATGTAGGTATTCCTCCCACTTGACCTGATGGTCCATCATGTACATACGTAACATATCCTCTAAAACCTGTTTAACCCTCTTTGTCTATCCATCTATCTAAGGGTGATATGTCATACTAAAATTTAGTCTAGTGCCCAACGCTGCCTATAAATCTCTCCAAAAGGCTGATGTGAACAAGGTGTCTCTATCACAGATGATCTTACAGGGAATGCCATGAAGCCTGGCAATATCCTACAAAAATACCTGAGCTACGTCTCATGCTATGAATGTAGTATGCACGGGTGAGAAGTGGGAAACCTTAGTCAATGTGTCGACCACCACCAAGATGGCATCATGGCAGCGAGAAGACATAGGGAGACAAACAATGATGTCTATAGATATAGTATTCCACTTCCACTCAGGAATCTCATGTGGCTGTAGGAGCCAACCTAGATGACTATGCTCTACCTTCACTCTTTGGCACTCTAGACATCTAGCAACTATGTTGGCAATCTATAACCTCATACTTTACCAATGATACAACTGTCTTAGATCAGAATGCAACTTCTTAACTCTCGATGAGCTGCTTAAGGTGCTCTGTGAGCCTCAAGTATAATAAAATTTTGTAAGTCACCCGTAGAAGGTACATAGATGTGTTGCCTATGATGTAGAAGTCCATCAGACTCTAAAGAATACTCTGCAAATCTCCACTCAAGGTGTCTCTGAGAATGGATAAGCTGACAAACCTCCACATATAATCCATCCTCTGGCAAGTGATGGAAAATGACCTCCCTCAAATCTGTACTAGAAGTCATAGATGAGATCTTGTGTCACCTCCTACTCAAGGCATCTGCAACTACATTCGCCTTCCCCTTGATGTAATGAACATAAAAATCATACTCACACAAAAACTTCATCCATCTCCTCTACCTAGCATTAACATTGGGCTATGTAAAGATATATTGTAGGCTCTGGTGATCTGAATGAAGCTCAAATTGGTGACCTAGAAGGAAGAGTCTCCATCTCACTAAGGCATGAACCACCGCTGTGAGTTCTAGGTCATGAGTAGGATAATTAAGCTTGTGAGTCTTTAGCTTCCTAGACTCAAAAGTTATAGGATGACCCTCCTGTATAAGGACTGCTCCTAAACCATCCAATGAAGCATCAATACATACAAAAACCTCTGCTAAAGGATCTGGCACTGCTAAAATTGGTGCACTGGTGAGGGCTCTCTTGAGCTACTAGAAATCTCTCTCACACTTCTCTATCTATTCATACTTCTTCCCCTTTTTCTGAAGGAAGGTGATGGGATGAGCTACTCTAGAAAATCCTTCCATGAAGCATCTGTAATATCCTACTAAGCCCATAAAAATTTTGACCTCAGTGACACTAGTGGGTGTTGGCCAATCCATAATGGCTCTAATATTCAATGGGTCTACAAAGATCCCATCGCCGGATATAACATGACCAATATAATGCACCTTAGGTCTAAAGAAGTCACACTTTGACAAGGTTCCATATAACTAATTCTCCCTCAAATGTTGCAGAACCTGTCTCAGATGCTCCTCATGCTCCTCCTCATTGTGAGAATATATCAGAATATCATCAAGGAATACTACCACAAATTTATCCAAGAATGTACGAAATACTCCTTTCATGAGGCTCATGAACATAGCTAGAGCATTCGTGAGGACAAATGGTACTACTGTGAACTCATAGTGACCATAATTCATGTGAATGGTAGTCTTGTGGATATCACTTTCCACAATTCATAACTAATGGTACCCCAACTTAAGATCTACTTTCAACAACACTCGAGCACCCTGTAATTGATCAAACAAATTATTGATCCTAGGGAGTGGGTATCGGTTCTTAATTGTTACTTTATTCAACTATCGATAATCAATGCACAATCTAAGTGACCCATCCTTCTTCTTCATAAATATTACAGGTGCACCCCAAGGTGATACACTAGGTCAGATATGCCCTTTCTCCAACAACTCTTCTAACTAAATCTGTAGCTCATTGAGCTCATGTGTGGTCATCCTTTAAGGTGCTCTAGATACTGGCTCAGCTCCTGGTATAAGATCTATGTGAAAATCAACTACCCTAGGTGGAGGCATACTAGGTAGCTTAGTAGAAAATACATCTGGAAACTCCTAAAGAATAGGATAATCCTCAAGCAAAGGCTCCCCCTCTAAATCCTCCTCTCTATCACTAATGGTGATGGCAAATAACTAACATCCCTTCCACATGCATTTCCTAAGCTGCATAGCGGAAATCATGCAAAGGGATATGGGTCTTTGTACCCCAAATATCACCATAAAAGTACCATGATCATCAACACACTCAACCCTCTTCTAATGACAATCCATCGTGGTGTTGTGGGATTATAGCCAATCCATGTCAAGGACTACATCTTAAGAACCTAGAGGGGTAATGTAGAGATCAGTCATCGTGATTAAGTTTCCAATCTAAATCTGACAACTGTGAACTAAGGAACTAATGGACACTCTAGCTCCTAAAGATAACTCAACCTCCCAACCGAAATCCTATCTAACTACCACAAGCCTTCAACACTCCACTACATAGGGAGATATAAAGGAGTATGTGGCTCCTAAATCAAACAAAATAGAAACATTGATACCCTAATCATGGCCTAGTGCTCATCCTGGCGATTATCAACTGCTGCAAAAACTCTATAGGATCTACCCATATCTCCAATTGTAGGCTCTAAGGTAGCCCCTCTCTGACCACTGGATGAATCTTCATGTGGGCACTCTCTTGCTAAATGACCCATACCACTGCAAGTGTAACATGGCCCTCAGGTCTGAATCTGTACTCCCTGTGTCCAAGGCTGCTGTGACCCTCCAATCCTACTAGAACCATTGTATCCACCCCTAGGGGACTGTTGAGTCCTAGCTGGTTGTGCTTGAGGGGTTTGTGTCCTTTGATCCTATCTAGGACCCTGAGACTGGCACTGTTTGGGCTTAGAGCCCTGATAACCCTGTGAATGCCTCTATCTAGAATCCTACTGAGATCTCTACTATTGAGACTGTTGACCCTTAAAGGATCCTGGTGAGTGATTTTGTTTCCCTTTCCAAGGTTGTCTCTATTATCCTGGCTGCTAGGAAGAGGGGTTTTGGTACTGAGACCAATCCCGAGACTCTTGTCTAATACGCATGTCCTTGGCTACAAGTGTCATCTCAACTGTCTCTCTGAATGTGGTAGGAAAGGTTAGGTGTACTGTGGCATAAAGAGACATATTAAGTCCCTTAATGAAATGGTGCATACATATTTTCTCATCCTTCAGTTGATCAACATAGGAAAGGAGCTTGAGAAACTGACTCTCATACTAGGCCACTGTGAAGCCTCTCTGCTAGAGATCATGGAACTCCTCTATCTATCTATGTCTGAAATGCCCGAAGAGATACCTCTCTCGAAATAAAGCTACAAAAGACTCCAAAGTGAGTGTGTCAATACTCACTCCACCTATGGACACCTCCTGCTCCCACCAAGTGAAAGTCTTCTCTCATAGGAGATGAATTGTAAGTCGTGCCTTTAGATTACTCCCATAAGGGTGCAATCAAAAACATCATTGTAACCGTTGTAACCAGGCCTCCACTACTGATCTGTCAGTGGATCCCAAAAATAAGGGTGGTTGAAGTCATAATAACTCTTGGATCTCATCTCCAACATCTCTAGGAGGTCTCTCTCTGGCATGTATCTCATGCTCACATGGTATTACAACCCAATGGACTGACTCACCCTCCTGATCATCATGACCCTCAACAGACCTGGGTGGGGGACTCCTACTTTTCTCTCTACTAACTGCTCTATCATTTTCTAAAATATGTGCTTCCTCTTCTGAAATGTGCTACTGAACTATGGGTGGTAGTCTCTTTTGAATTAGCCCAATCAGATTTTGGAGAACATCCAAAATATCCTGGTTAGGGTTCTGAGGTGGTGGATCTTCATGTCCTACCCCAACATGGATAGCTCTACGACCCCTACCTTGTCGGTTAGCTATGGTGACAGCAGGCATCCTACATAATAATTTAAGTTTTGAATGAGTTGAAACATAATGGGTTAGGTTCCTAGTGTCAAAACACTGGCTTTGATACCAAAATGTCAAGCCCAAAACTAGGTCAAAACACACAGATAATTTTTTTTTTTAGAACATAATTCCATACAACTAACAATGGATATGTTTGAGGAAAGGTTCTAGCATGGTGAAGTCAATCTTCGAGTTGCAAGGTATATTCATAAATTGAATTAGGGTTATGACACATACAGATGTAGAGTTCAAGCATCAACTTGTTGTACGGGTTACATGAACTGTTGGTTCAGGTTGAATTAACTATGGTTTAATGTTTATCCACGTACAATATCATGATAGTAATCTAGTTGATAGGATCATATGTTGAATAAGGTTGACCTAGTATTCACTTGATTTCTTAACCTTAATTACAGCTAATCCATTTAAATCTAATACTAATTCTCTTTCGACATTAACTACTAACATCTATAAAGAACCTCGATATAACTATTTGACACACCCATTAGTTAACTAATAAAAGGGAACTAACTTAATCTCAAAAATTAATATGTATAACCCTTTTTGATTACCCTTGAACCTGCTTAACATATATATTAAAATATCCACTAATATAAAGGCTAATTAAATTGTATCCCCTTTTAAACAGACATACATGAAACATTTACCCCTTTAAAATCTAATAACAATTTCACTATATCAAATAAAATATTAATAGAAATCTAATAATCATAATCTAATCTACTTTCCTAACTTACTAATATTAATTCTAATTCATAACCGCCTAACAAAATTTAAATCATCCTTTAAACAAAAGAAACATTAAATTACCACTAGTAAGAAATCAATTTACCCTCTAAAAATTAGTTAAATTAACAACTAACTATGCAATTTACAGAAACACTAAAGATATAAATCTAGTAATTAACTGCATCATTCATTAACAAATGTACCCATAAAATGAGCTACATAATTTTAAAATAGGCACTACAAAAAATATATATCTATTTACTAACTTAAACTATCTTACACTAACCTAACTTATTAACATTAGTGATCCTATTTAATCATTGAATAAAATATACTATTATTTAAAAAAGTTGATACAATGCTAATTAGATCAGAACATGCTAAACATAATCTATTAAAACTAATCCAAATTATCTAATCTAACTAACCCTACATGTCCTACTAACTAGATATCCTACTACCTAGTTTCTAACCTATCACCTCACCTATCATCTAGCCTATCACATCACATCACCCACCCCCCCCCCCCCCCCCCCCCCCCCCCCCCCCCCCCCCCCACCTTATCCCCATGGCCCACTTGCCAAGTGGTTGGGTGGGGAATTTGAAATACTAAATGTTCAAGGTTGGTGTAATTTTCATGTAGGAATAGCCTTTTTTTTCAAAGGCATGCGCTTGATTAAAGATGAGGTGGGGTCCCCCACATCTTTTTCCCCAACCCAATATTCATCCTCTTTATGAGGGAACAAGAAACTATGCATGAAGAGGGAGGGTTTGACTTGTCAACAAGGACATGTCAGGAGGTGGCGTGAGCTTGGGAAAGGGTTGTGTGAAACACACTTAACATATTTGCAGCCCTTTAGCATTAAATCCTTTACTTAAAACTTAAACAACAATCCCACCCTATGCCACAACAAGGGGAAATAAAGAGGTAAGGGAAGAGGTATATGTAGGGCCCATGGGGATGGGTGATAAGCAAGTCATACTATGACTTTCTTTTGTGTTTTATTACTTAGAATTTAGTGATTAAAAGAGGGGCTGGGTTAGAGAGTTAGCATGCTAACTCTAATTAGGAAAAGGCATCTTGGGGAGGGAATATTCTCTGTGATAAAGAGAATTATTTCCCTTCCCATACAAGTTCCAGAGGGCATTTTTTCTCTAAAAATCTGGAAACTAAGATTGGAATAACTTGGCTTTAGTTGTATTGTTTTCTTTGTTTATTTATAGGGGTAGTTAATCATATGCATTAGCATCAATTTATTAGTGCAATACACTAAGTGACTATCAATTGGATATTGGAATTAGTTGATTTTGTTTTTACAATAATAAACTAACTTATTGATTTCCTCTTGTTATCATGTTTATATTTTCTTCTCAAGAGTGGAAGTTGTAATAAAGATTTTAAAGCAATTATTGAACCTAATGAAATTGAATGTAGATTTCCAAAGGAAAATGAAGTGTTTTAACTTGAAAAGTTGTAATTAATACATTATGAAGATTACAAGAGCATAAATCCACAAGATTATATACACTATGAAAGACCATTGCATTGTTTTTCTTCTTTTAATGAATCTATTACATAAAGAATAAGAGCTTTTTACATCTTGCTTCAAAAAGCTTACAAAATGGACATTACAACACTTAATAAAAAATGAACCTCAATACAAGGAGTAATCATGCAACATTAAAGTTTCTCTCTCACAACAAAAACAAAATGAAGATTTCTCCCAAGCTTTTCCACATCCAACTTGACTTCAAAACCTCCAAATACATGAGGGGAAGCATGGGAAGCTCACCTCCCAACAAATGTCTCAAGGAGACCACCCCCGAGCTTGGAGAACCAAGGCTAAACAAGATAACACATCGGAACTCTCACAACTAACATATATGCACAACATAATAATTTAACTCCCAAGCAAGGATTCACAAATGAGTTTTCCAAACCCATTGAAGTAGGGTGAAGGTTGGTTTTTCCAAGGAGGAGAATGCCATTGCAGTTTCAAATTCCTCAACAAGAGTTTTTCCATGCCTTTCCAAGGCTAAATTTTCATTCCTTCCATATACACATTTGGTCATTTCTATACCAAAAACAATATTTACAACATGGCTTCATGGAGTGCATACTCCATGAAATTAAAGAGACTCTCACTACAATGGAGAGCCCAACTAACCCCTTCACCCAAGGCCACTTCTTCCCTTCCCAAAGGGTGAGTAATGTCTTAAAATCCCATGAACAATACTTCCAATCCAAAAGAACAAGAAATGAAACAAAATCCAAATGCATTCCCAACCCAACACATAACAACAAAATCTACATACAACAACACTATACAATATTTACATATATGAACACCATACAAGATTTACATATTCATAAAACAATAACATACAATTCTAAAATGCAAGATTATTTCTCCATGGCAAGAATCCACAAACTTTGGTCCAAGAAAATGGCAAGAATCTAGTTGAGAAGAAGCCCTTATCCTTTCCTCTTTCCTCCTCCAATGCTAATTGTCTATAAAATTAGAGAGTGGGTGAACACACACTAAGTTTCTCCAAACCCTCTAAAAAGACCCCTAGAAGTGTACTCAAGACCTAGCAATTAATGATACATGACCTATAGTCCGTTGGTCTTACCTCTTGTCTCCCCTCTTAATTGTGAGTTTATTAAGGAGTGTGGGACAAGTTAGATGCATGTGGCCATCTCCATTTTGGCCACTTTTGAAAGGTAGGCATTTTGGAGAGCCATAATGATGATCTAGGTTTTCCCCATAGGTATAAACTAGTCCTAACCCAAGGTACCCCCTTAGAGTTAACTAATTTTGGCCAAAAATAGAATCTAGTGTCACTTTTGACCCCTCCAAAGTAGTCCTAAAGTTCAAATGCGAGTTCCAACTTGATGTAATCCATACAAGACATCTATATGCAAGTGAGATTAATATAACATCCTATAAGGTTTGGTGATTCTTGACCAAGACCTAATTTGACATGTCACCATCCACATAGAAAATACAAGTTTCAAGTGACACTAAAAAAAAATACACATCACATTCACAATGACATGTCCAAACAACAACATGAATTTTAAACTATTAACACACATTCATATTATGTTTACAACAAATATCACATTACAATGAGGTTTCAACCCCTTATTGGATTAAACCTTGACTTACTCAATTCACATGTGTTTAGCCCTGATTCTTCAAATAATTCCATGGTTCTCTTTCCTACACACTAAACTCGAGCATCAGTAGTCCAAGATAATAAAATCACATGCAATATACATTTTCAATTCATAATTAGCAACATTAATTAATAAGAAGAATTAAATTCCTAATTGCAATTTTCATATATAAATTTTTAAAACATAATAATTCCATAATCATCATGACATAACATCCATGAAATAATCAAGTCTAATCATGATTCGATCTTCTCATCAATTCACTTATCTAGACATATATAATCAAAATCAACCACCTATTCTAGGTGTAATCCATATCAAAATGTAATCCACACAATATAATCATCATCATAACATAATATCTCGAGTCTCTGTCGGGATAAACCAAAAGTGTATCAATGTATCAAAACATAAAGTATCAAAGTGTGATCAAGCAGTAAAGTTATGATGGGTCAGGGTGAGGCCTCACAGAACTTAATTCATAACCCATGGGATAGTACCATGTCTTTCTAGGTGTGACTGCTTCAAAACATAGACAATCAGTTTCAACCATGAAAAAATTGTATCCTTGTACATTTCAACAATATCCTCATGTATCTTGTACATGTTCTTCTTCTCTCTGTAGTATCTTGATTATACCAAATAGTTCACCATCAACCCAAGTAGTATTTTATCTCTTGTAGCTCTGTGAAATCAAAATACCAGTAGGTATCCTAGATTTCCAACCGCTAGGATGTAGCTAGGAAATTTGTGCTCAATATGAATAAACATATGCATAAAAAATGAACCAAATCTAAAGGTCTTAGTTATGTCCTTCTTCACTAGCTTCACATTTTCAATAAATTCTTGTGTTATAACTTTACATAGGTTATATTTCACATTTTCCTTCACCTTTCTCTATTCCATCATGATTACTCCTGCAAATACTCAGTTAGGTCTGCTACTGTAGTAGAATTTGTATCCAAGTATCACAACAATCAATCGCACATCTTTCTGAAAGATGTCATTCACTGTCATTGTACGTCAATCCCATTTAGAATGAGTTAGGTTTTCAACTTCTTTCTTTACATGTTTTTCTACAATAGTGATGACTCTGGTATTGTCTAGTCTAGTGATTTCATGAATTAGGTCACTACAAATATTTACAAGTTGATCACCTATCCAAACAAGCTGATCATGAACCCTACTCAACAGTATCTTAAACAACTCATCTTCATCAAATTTGCATAAGTCCATAATTTTCATTATGCTCAGCTGATCAATGTGTTTGTATTCTTCTTTCATGATTCCATTATCAGTCATTTACTCCATCTTAGTTGATATATCATCAATTCCTAGTATATCATACTTACAATGTATGTAAGCCCTAATATCTTCTACCTGTAATACACCATATAGGGTTTGATAAATGCTCATTCTGGATCCTCTTCATAGGACTTAAATGGATGTTTCTTAAATTTGTACCTAGGTTGATCTACAACATCAAAAATAATAGTTGCATCCATAGCTAGATGATGTAAATACCATTCTTCTGCTAAATTCCATGTTTATGCTTCAATTGATCATGCACAGCAATTGTAGAATAGTCCAAATCTCTCTGCTCTCTAATCTCCTTAGCTTTTTCTTCATCAAATAGGAAAGAGATAGGTCATTGAATAGTGCTTTATACAAGTTTAAGTCATAAATTTTACTTTTACTCAATATTGTCCAGTCAGTTGTTAGATCTCGCAAACACAATATATGTTTTGGCTAATGTTGCGGTCTCAGATGTACATTCCATGGTGTTGGCCAAACTCACACCCAAGCTTTCTTGAGCTCAATCCGCAAATTTTGGGGCAGGATATTCTGATGTATGTATCCAATGCTCCCCCTAAGGCCATGATCGGCCAATTAAGTCGATTCTTTTTTACTTCCATCAGATGAAGATCCAATAGCATCTACTCACTCTCCCTAAATAGATATCTCACTTGTTTCTTTGACCTTCTATATCTTACCACTATCGCTATCTTCTTCTTTCTTAAAATGAATTTTAAAATAACTCTTCAAAATTGCAACACTCTTACCAATATCATTTGTATTCTTTTGTGAATTCATAGGAGGTGGTACTCTTCTATTTTCTAAACCATTGTACCTACCAAACTTTGGTATATGTCCTAGATTATTTCATTTATAAAATATAGGAGTTCTTTTGTGATTAAACTGTAGCTTACAGTACTTCACAATGTGTCCAATTTTATTACATTTGCAGGATGAGGTTTCACTTTAAATTCTCTTCCATTGTCTTGTCTATATCCAGATTGATTAGTTTTTCTACATTCTGCTTTCTTGTGCCCATATCCATTATAATTAAAAAATTAGCCATAAAAAGTTCTAAAAGGGGCATTACCTCTACAGTCTCTCTTGATGTGTCTAAATATGTTGCAACCAAAGCATCTACCTTTGAAGGGTCTGATTTTCTCTTTAGGTTCTTCAGTAGAAGGTTTCTCAGCATCAATCTTCTCATTGGATTTCTCTTCTTGATTCTTTGAACATTCAACTTCATTGAAGCCAATACCAGTCATATCACCTTTAGGTCTCTGTTTGTCTCTTTGTTGATCAATCAAATCACTACTTGTGTGAAGTTTTTGAATGTGTTTCTTTTCTTCAACAAGTTCACCTTTTATAATGTGATTGTATTTCTCGATCTCAAAATATTTGTTCTTGTAGTTGTCAACCTCATTCTTCATTTGATCTAATGTACAGTTTAAATCTTCTTCAAATTTCTTCTTAGCATCCTTCTATACCTGTATTTCTTTAACCATAGTCTCATTTTCAAGTTTTAGAGTCTCATTTTCTTCTTTTAGCTACCTCACCTGATCTGATT
The DNA here is from genome assembly GCA_018584345.1 of Thuja plicata. NCBI lineage: Eukaryota > Viridiplantae > Streptophyta > Pinopsida > Cupressales > Cupressaceae > Thuja > Thuja plicata. The sequence continues at coordinate 1,883,367 of MU226278.1, read as the reverse complement.
TGTCTTCATCTGAATCCTCTTTTATCTAAACCATAAGATCTTGTCTTTGACTTCTGGAAAGTTCAAGTTGTTCTTTGAGTTTCTTTATAAATTTCTCAACTCTTCACATGTTGAATCTCAACTCTCCATTTTCTGCTTTTACTTTGTCAAGGTATTCAAGTGTAGCATCAAAGTTTTCTTGCAAACTGTCCAAATCCATTCTGATCTCCCTCAAGCTATTAGAATTTCTCTCCAAGGGCCAGAAGCTCTGATACCAATTGTTAGGACTGGATAATACTGAGAGGGGTTGAATCAGTATTATAGCACTTAATTAAATTCTTCAACAATTTAAACATTAACCATAAACTTGCAGTAAAGAAAAGAACATAAGCAAATGACACAGTACTCATAACACCATATTTTGTTTTTGAAGAAACCCTGGCCAAGGGAAAACCTCGGTGGGGATGGCACCCACAAGCATGTACTAAAGTATAATGTCCATGTTAGGAGACCTAGCCCTGTTAGGATCTGAATATTACATAGCACATTTCCTTGTTTAATGAATTACAACCATGTTAAAGGTTCACAACACCTTGTTAGGGGAAAACTAAGCTTACAACTCTTACAAATTAATTCTATTTACAAAGTGTTCTTAGTCATGAACAAAACAAGCAAAACTAGTGCTTAGATTCATTTATAGCTCTTCAATGACCTTTGTCATTCTCTGCTCTTCTATTTTCTCAACAACTTATTGAACTAACCATCAACTACTTTCATATATCTTTATCAAAATATCTTACATATATATCTCACAACTTTATAAAGTCAGCTCCCAATATGAATATTACAAATATTAAAAATTCGGCCTTCAATACAAAATACATTTAATATAGTAAATATCAAATGAATATTTGACACTCTTGCATAGTCAATGTGTAGGTTATCAAAAACCAAAATCCAACTTTGATTGCTTGGAATCCAAGTCATACTCCCCCAATCTTTGCTACCCTCCAGCTACTTTGTATTGTTATTCTGTTGTAGTATGTCTGTTTTAAATTATTTCTAACTTTCCATAGACTTTACCAAAAACAAATCTATCTTAGGTGGTGGTCATACATACCCCATAATGTCTTACTCTAAGATCTCTTTCCCTAATTCATTGATCTCAATCTTTGATATCCAAAATACTTATGTATCTCTTCTTCTATACTTAGTCAATTTTTAAATTAGAAAAACTTATCTTTATAGGAATCAATCTGAAACCCAGATGTGTCACCATAAATGACAACCAAAAAGTGAATCACATTGACCCAATTGATCACTTGCCAACACCTTTCAGGTAGGATACCTTGTCCTTGTGGAGAATCAAAATAACCAAGCAGATAGAGTGAAACCAGGAAAGTTCAAGCCTAACTGGCTAGGACCTTATGTCATTGTCACATCTAGAAATAGTGGAGCATACAAACTAGAAATACCAGAAAGATATCATCTCCCAAGATACATAAACAATATGCACCTCAAGAGGTTTTATGCTTGAGGTCTTAATGGTTAAGGAACCTATCTACATATCCAAAAAATACCAAAAAAGTACAAAAGGTTACCTTGGTGAAAACATGGCAAACAGGCACCTTGGTAACAAAAAAAAATCAAATAAAAAAGAAAAAAGTAAAGAGAAACATAATCTCTCTTAGTGAAAACCAAGAAAATAGGCACTATTGGGAAAGTACCTTGGTGAAAACCTGGCAAACATGCGCCAAGTGTTCAAATCTAGCTTCACCATCAATGACAAAGATCAAAGCTTGAGCAAACTTTGCATACAATACTAGCTACCCAAGCTATTTCCAGAAGCACAATCCCCTCTAATCACCAACAATAATCCATGGTTAGTAGTGGTCCACCAGACTAGCCGGCAATTCTGAATGTCATGAAAATTTTTTAAAAATCTAAAACTTATCAAAATCCTAAAAAGATCAAAATGTCTTGAAAAAAACTAATCTTCATAAAAAAAACAATCAAAAAATTCCAAAATCTCAAGCAATAAAACCAGCTCGGTTATCAACAAAGAAAATTGACAATCAAGCTAAGTCAATCAATGTCAAAATCATGAGGTTTACAAATCAACAATAGGCCCATATAAAAAATCTTTATCAGCTATCAAATCTATCAGCAAGAAAAATGGTGATCCAGCCAATCAGTCCATGTTAAAACCATGAGCTTTGCTAATCAGCATTGGACCCATCTAACACAGCTCGGTCAGCTATCCAAAATGATCAAATTCAATCAATCAAATCAATTGTCTTACACAGTGATGGATACGCTCAAAACCAGACAAATTAGTCTTATATGAGTCATTTATTAATGAAACTAGACACAATCAAGCCAAAGAAGAAAATCAAGCTGAATCAAGGAAAAAATAATTGTTGACTAGGCCAGTCAGTCGGTCAGATATCAGTCTATATTTTGCGGTTATGTTATTATCCTACTCAAGGATCCACCACGTGAGGAGAGTAGCTATGATGGATCATGAATTATTTTCTTTGATTTCTATTTGTGGAATTTTTTTATTTCAATTCTAGGGCCATGATGACTTAGGATAAAAGTGGTAGGCGATGTCACTTATCTATCAATCATGTAGTTCCATGATCTGAGCTTAACCCTGGGAAATATTTAGACAATATTTTTCTTTTATCTTCTTGTTTTTTACTAATAGAATCATAGTGGTGTCTAGATGGTCTGAGATCTATGGGCATTGGATTTATATCTAGGTTTTAACTTTCTTTTTCAACATCAAGAGATCATAGCAGTATCTAGATGGTCTAACATCTAGGTGCATTGGATTTCTATATTGGTTATTTCTCTTTCTTTTCAAAATCAAGAGATCATAGAAATATCGAGATGGTCTGATATCTAGGTGCATTGGATTTCTATCTTGGTTTTTACTTCTTTTTTCAGATTGTTTAGAGAGAAAAGTGGTATCCAGATAATCAATATCTGGGTACTTTCTGGCTCTCTTTCTTTTCATATCAGAGATCATAGTGGTATCAAGAAGGTTAATAATTGGGTGCATCTAGATCTCTTTCTTTTCAAAATAGGGAACATAGTTTTATCCAGATGATCAATATCTTGATGCACTTAGTTCTCTTTCTATTCAATCTTTTTACTCCTTATGGTTATCAAGAGGTCATAGAGCTATCTAGATGAGCAATATCTAGGTGCATTGCATGCTCTTCAAATTTTTTTAATAAGGTGCAATGATGAACAAAATTGGAAAACTTGATAGCAACTTGGGTCACCCATCCTATCTATCAGTCCAATCTATCAATAGATTCCAAAGATAAATTCACACTTACTTTCTTCTAACTAACATGTGCATATACTCTGATATTTTGTGCATAGTAGATTGTATTCATTTATTGCATAAGAAAAATCCAAAACATGTGCATGGTAGATCATATAATAAATTCATCCACCATCAATAACATCATACTAACATAGGAAATCATTCATCATCATCATATAGTAATTGACATTTTCAACAAATTAATGCTCATCTAACGCATTTTCTATGCTTAATTTATTGAGGGGGCATCTAGTCCATCTGCTGTCAATGGGAAAGCTTTGACAAGATCAAATCTTAAAATTCTTTGACACAATGTGATGAATCACATTGTATCAAAGAGGGGCAAATGTAGACACCCTAAAATGGACATACTTGCGACCTTACATTACAAACACTAATTTTTATCTATTAATTAATGGTTTTTTAATAATTAATTAATCATCTATTTTCTTCTAATTTAATTTTCCAAAATTTATTAAATAATTGATTTTATTTAATTAATTAACCTTAATTGATTAATCTTCATTAATTAATTAAATTCAATTTCCTAAAGTTTAAATTTAAACATTTAAACTTATTAATTAATTCTTCTAATTAAATTAATTTAATTTCATTCAATAATTCAATTATCTCACATGTTCAATACTTTAATACTAAAAGAGAACTCTTGATCAGATATCTTATTGCATGAATTACTCCACCTACTTGTTCAATTCAAAAAGGTAACTCATAATCAGTTGTTTAGTTAACCAACCATTATCTCCTCTCTCCAAGTTGAGGAGGTGGAGTTTACTGATGGCTTCTCCACTTCCTTTTGATCTCAACCATTCATCCTCTAATGTCTAGGATTGATCTCAATCGTTCATATCATTTCCATATTTTATATAAGCAACCCTTCATAACCATTTGAAGGATCCATGATTTAAAACTCACATGTGCCATTACTCTGTCAGATTAGTTCAAGCAACAAGCCATCTTACGATCAAAGTGATTCAATATCATATTCTCAATGCTCCCAAGTCATAGATGTTTCCCACACCAATACTGAGCATCAAACAAACAACATTTCAGATGGAGTAGAGAGAGACAATGTAAGATTCGAGCATTGTTATTTTGCATTCATTTGTGTCTTTATTGCTTGTTGTTTTATTGATTCATATTTTTGTTAATTGTGGTTATTCTATTGATTTCCCCCATTGCAAATCCGTGCTATTAACCCCTCGTAGTTGAGAGTGTTAGAGATCTCGATCCATGCATACACTTATCTACTGATATAAATTGATTACTAAGTAATGTAACAATTTGATAATACTAGATAATAATCTAATTAAATTATTTTTATGGATGTCTAATGATTTAAATATTAAAGTGATAATACGATTTTTTTTAAAAGGGTAACCCAAATAAAATAATACTAATCTATTTAACATCCTATAACAACCAAACATTTCAAATTAAATCCCTGTTAAATTAATAAAATAATTTTGACTCAAAAATTTAAATAATTGCTAATATAATCAAGTTTAATAATGTCTTATTAAAGTAATTAACTCATTTCTATCTATAGAACTTTAAGGATTAAAACCTATATTTAAACTCTATTACGATCACACATAAAATAATTTAAAATTATCTACTCTAACAAAATGAACATTTACTAATCCCCTTATAATGCTATACTTACGAGATCCACTAAATAAATTTCATACTTAGGGATGTTTTAAATATCTAAACCAATGAAATATATATACATCAATCCCACTATACTGATAAATCTATACGAATGTAAAACATATTTAAACTTTTAATTTAAACTATCTAATTGCAAAACCAGGGAGTTAATAAATCCTTCTAGACTCTCCTGAGTCCAAGGTCAAACTTATCAACTATGAACTCTATAATATTTATTTTGGAACTAATAAATACACCCAACACATCACTAACTCTTTTAAAAAAAATAACCTGCCCATAATTTCTTATAAAAAAAGATAATATGATGTTCTAAAACAACTGGGGTTTTGAAACCCTAGCTGTGAATCTATGGCATCAGCCAGGACGAAGGCATCCAAACTACCATTGGGACTGCTTTCTATATAACCCGATGTGACAAGCCCATACTCGGTGGAGGAGGTTGGCGGGGATAGGCACAGGTGGCGACAGTCGTTAGGGGCTCAGGGAGGGAAGGTCGCACATGGAAATAACAATGGCGTAAGGCAGTGAGGGGGTTGTAGATGGCGTCGGTGGTGGTGCAGGTTAGCTGAGGAGAATTGGGGAGGAGGTGGCCACAAGTAGTGACAAGGCTTATGTGCTGGAAGTGCGATAGTGGTGGAGAAGCCACCTCCCTTCCACCTTGTGGACGGTGGGTGACCTGCGGCAGGAGGCGCCGCCACCGCAGGGTGGGGGGTCAGCCCCTCTCTTACCACATTTCTATGAATATAGGTTGTCATGGGGTTAGGGCTTGGCCTGCCCCCGACCCCCAATATATCCTTTTCATTATTTAATTACATTTTTTATTTATTTCATTTTTATTAAAAAGAAATGATATATCATCTTTATAAAAGCATTATATATATAGTAAAAGTTTTTACATAGATATAATACTTTATTTTTCTTTTAATTCATTTATTTGTAATATATATACATCGTTTTGTTTTATATAAACACAATTTTATTTTGTAGAGCCGTTTATATATAATTTCTTAATTATATACATGACTCATTTAGTGTTACTTATAATTGTATTAAAATCACTTCTAGCATTTGAGCATGTAAACATTATCTACACTCACTTTATAATAAATATGTATTTATCAACTATAGATTTATATATATTAATAATAATGTGTCGCTATGTTTATGTAATTTTTCATATATAAACAACCTTTTTACAAATTTTAAAATATGAAATTTTAAGGATAAATAAAGTTCTTAATTGATGCATTCTAAGCCTTTTTAAAAGAAGATAGTTACTAATTTCACCTTTTATGTAAATACCTTTGACTGATCATCATTGACTTTAAGTGATCTATAAATGTAGTGAGCACATACATTATAATAGAACTAAGGCTTATTTTAACATTAATTTATTGAGCATATACTTTCCATTAATCTTGATATTTTAACTATAAAAAATGTAGTCTTTTCTTTCCTTTCTACACCCTTTGAAAATTTCACAAAATTGGAAGTTTAATATATATTAACAATACCATTTAAAGTTATAATCCATAAGATCTCCTTTCCCCTACACTTAATAAAACATTAACAAATCTATTTTGATATACCATCATTACATTAGTATATAAAGAATTTTAGATCGAAATTATCATCCTATTGATACAAAGTAATTCATACTCTATTTAAAAATTTCAAGTGTCTTCAAAACAAGGAGATTAAAATTTTACAATTCCTTTAAATGTTTCAAGGAAAACTTTAAAATAGAAGGTGACTATGACAATGGAATTGCAACCAATTTTCCAAGCCTCCTTCTACACTTCTAGGAGCTTCCTCAAACCTACAATGATATGGATATGTACATGGAAGCTCACCTCCAAATCTAGGCCTTTTAGACCACCCCCGAGATAGGGTAGAAAAGGTACACACAAGCGTATACAACATGAAGGAGAAAAAAGAGATGAGACCAAATCCTAAATTCCCAAGGCTACCATATGTCTCAAAGAGACCTTAAACACTTAGGGTGAAGGAGGAATACCAAAAGTGGAGATAGCCAAACATAATATAAATAAAAAGGATTAGGCCACACGTGGAATAACAATCCTTAAAACCATCCATTTCCTCTTACTCAAAATCATGGCCTCTATCCATCAATGCATCCCTTATGATCCCCAAATGGCCATGGCATGTTTGGAATCAAGGGGAAAAACAAACACCCATGTACATCTCTCTACACATAGGAGACTTTGTACTACATGGTTAATCACTAACCTTCACCCTCTTCAAGGCTACTCTACCCTCCTAAGGGTGAGGGTGCCTTGAAGCAAAATCCAATATACAAAATATCAAAAAATAAATACAAGACTCAACAAGATAAACTCCATGGAAATCCATGAGGTTTAATATAATAAACATAAACACCATTAATGGATTCTTTAAGCTATTTGAATAGAAAAGTAAGAACCACTCTAAAATAAGATAACAAGGAATCAAACCTTAAGTCCAAGCTATGGAAATGGGATGATGGTTTGAGAAGAGCTTCTCCGTCCAATCCTTCTTCCTTCTCTCAAGACTTGCTTCTACAACTAAATCTTTCTCTAAAGGTAGAGAGTGGGTGAACACCAAAGCTCCCTCTCAACTATTCCCTATATAGGCATTCTCTCTAAAATATCAGGATTCACTAATGGAGAGGAGACCCTAAACCATGTACTCTCTCCACTTTCCTTCCTTCTCCATAAATAGGGTTAAATGCTTGCAAGGAAAGAAGGGATGGCTTAACCAAAGTTTTCCAACTCTCCAAATTTGCCACTTTCAAAAATGGAGACTTTAGGGGAGTCATAAATGATTTTTAAGGCTTTTAATGGGTTGAAAATGACTGATAACCCCTACAATACTCAATGGGGTAGTTAGTTTTGACTCTAGTTACCCTCTGGAAGCCCAAAAGACCCTCAATTCTACCCAATCTTAACTCACAAATTCTAGGTCAAGTTGACCCATCTAGAATTTTTCTAACTCAAGGTAAACTTGGGTACTACACTAGGTAACCCCCTGGGTTAGAATTAAGCCTACACTTAGTCACATCTACTAGCCATGCTAAAACATTGAGTTCACATATGTCAAATTACACAATAGTATTAAGAAAGCATGATTTATTACACATTTACTAAATTAAATCAAATATAATTATGCATCACACTTTTATTCCAAGAAACTTGGTTGTATCCTTGACAAAGGTGGTAGAATTGGTGGTGTTCTCGGTGGATGTTTCCACCATGTCCCCGAGTCTTGAAACATCCCTAACTTATGGTCTGCAAGTGTTTTTGGGTGAGACACGTCCTTGTGGAACACTAATGAATATTCTTTTTCTCTCACTTTAAGATTAAGAGATTTATATAACAACAAATATGATAAAAAGTTTCATAATTTTAATATTAGAAAAATTATATTATTGATAAGAAGAAGAATGTACTAGCATACATATTATAATTAAATCTATATAAAATAAATTGAATTATTATTTTATTTATTTCTCTTAAAAAATATGGAATGAAAAATTGAAAGAGTTTAATTAAATTTTTACCTTTTCCATTCAAATAGCATTAGCAATAACAAAAATATATAACTATAATTTTGATAAAATCTTCATATAGAAGCAATTAAAGTATATTGACTTTCTATAGGTTGTCTTTAACATGGATTTAAATAAAATATATTTGATATGATATTAAAATGATAATCTATCTATTACTTTGTTTTCATACATAATTATATAATAACACATATTAGAAGTAAGTCATTGATGTTAAGAAAATGGATCAGAAGATATTCTAATACTAATATAATGTAGATAGTTGATATTCATTGTGGAATTCAATTGCCGTTGTGATTGACTGATTTCACAGCGAATGTCAACTATTTATATTTGAATGGCATCAACTATTAACAGTCACGTCCTTTTATAAAGGTGTACCGTTTCATAACATACAATTATTACTGTCACTGTTTTAACTGTCGACAGCACTTAATAATAATATTAATAGTCGACAGCACTTAAGTAATGATTTAACTGTCGGCATTTTTTAATAGACAGTCAGCATGTGTTTAGACAGTTGTCATGGTATAGACAGTCACGATACTTATCATGACTGTCATACATGAACAGTATGGCAGTCACGATAGGTATCATGATTTAAGCCATGTTTATTAAAGTTTATTTAATTTATTATGTTATATATATATATATAACATAATTATAGTTTGATATATTATTAATAATATATATTATATATTTAATTTAATATATATTTTATATCTCATTTTATCTATATATATATATATATATAATAGTCTTAGTAAACACGAACGAACATATTTTCAACACTCCCTCTTGAGAGAGAGTTTACCAAGTTTGTAGAATTTTCATATCATAATATATGACTCAATTCAAAATGTCGTATCATTATGAGTTATATCACTATGTACATCAAATAAAATTCATCTAAAATCTCATATGTAAAGTATCATCTATCATGATCTATTTTAGCCATCGTAAGAAGTATATCATGATAGACGGCCATGGTCTATTTAAGGAACTTAATCCACCATGCAAAGAATCATCTATCATGATCTGTTTCAGCCATCATAAGATGTCTATCACGATAGATGGCCATGGTCTATTTAAG
>MU226278.1:1829473-1864209 GCA_018584345.1 Thuja plicata | reverse complement strand
TTCTTGACCGCCAGCTCCCCATCTTTGAAAAATTGTTTAAGGCTTGTAGGGTCCGCAGTCTAACTAATCTTCTTGTACTTTCTCCCTACCATAGGGAGCCCCGTAGCCTCAGCAATGACCTCCTCGTTGAGCTGAAAATGAATGCCTCCCACCGAGACATTTCTATTGTTCCATGAGGAAACAAACTGTTTGGATAATCTTTCATCATGGCCGCCCTTCATACGTTCCATGAAGCCCCAAATTCCAGACTCCTTGCAATAGTCGGTAACCAGCAGATCAGAAGAAAAGGCTTCATCAATGTTATCTGGTTTGATACAGAGAACATTACCCCCCATCTCCATGGTCTGATCAGCACTCGTCGGAATATTTTTGAGGAGCCGACTATAGTTGCATGCCATAAAAAACCACTCTTTTCTGCAAATCCTTTTCAAAAAAGGTTTATACATATCCTGCCGATTTTGGGGATTTTGGAGATCCGGCTCTGTACTGACAAATCTAGCGGATCCCTGGGTAACATAAATAGTAATAATAGGATTACTATCAATAATTGCCAAAAATGCCTTTTTACCCTGACATCGATCACACCACATGAACAAAAGGTAATTATTGAACTTTATGGGGCTTTGAGTTTTGTCTCTCATAATCATACAGGTAACTCAAAAATTCCAACACGTGTTCAAGGAAGGAAATGTAATAAAGATTCTAGCCTAGCACATTAGACACTTGTCTTCATTTCTCCCTTGATGATCTGCTGAGTCATCAGGGGTAAATCACCAACTAACAACCAGCTATTAAGCTTGGTTTTTCTTAGACCCATTGCCGCCAGTGAGTCAGCCACCGTGTTTCCTTCTCTATAGGTATGGTCTATAGATATTTGTTGGAAGCTCTCCAGAAGCTAATGGATCTCTGAAATAATGAGAATAGTCCGCCACGCAGCACTCGCACTCCTCTTAACTGCCTCTATTATAACTTTGGAATCACCTTCAATTTCCAGCTGACTAAAGTTCATCTATTTTGCAAATTTTATCCCCCATAGAAGAGCAGTCCCTTCCACCTGGGTGACAGTACATTTATTGGAAGGTCCCACATAAGCCAGAAGGCAAGTGCCAAGGTGGTCTCTCAGCACTCCCCCCCACCTTGCCCAAGGTTGTTAACTACCCCGTCAAAGTTTAATTTTATCCTGCCTCTAGGAGGGGCAGTCCATGTGGTGGCTTTTCTGATATTCCTTTTAGTGTTGTCAAACTTGGAGAACCCACTCAGGAGGTTCCAGCGTTCCGCTATCAAAGTTTCCCAAACATTAGGAGGGCTAGAAGGGAGCTTCCATTTAGCCATTCTGACATTTTCACTAAGTGGCTTAGTTCTGATATGGAGGCAGGCATCAGGCTGGATGCCTATCTCCCTGAAGATCCTATTGTTCCTTTCCTTCCAGATGGACCAGCATATGTGCAGGGGAAGCATACGCCAGAGGAGTTGGAGTAGGGGGTGGTTTGAAGGGGATCTCCAATTAACAAATTGTTGCACCTCGTAACCAAGGACCCATGAGATACCCAGCCTGTCATAAATTCCCCGCCATATGCTAGTAGCATAGTCACAGTGGATGAAGAGGTGATTAACAGTCTCTTCCACCTTCTCACAAAGGATGCATCTGTTAGCCATTGAGAATCTTCTTTTAGTGAGATTATCTTGGGTAAGGATCTTACCGTGCATAAGGGTCCACCAGAAGAAGTTTATTTTAGGTGTAAGTTGGGGGATCCACACCTTCTTCCAATCTCCTTGGTTACACTCTTCCTTAAGAAGCAGGTTATAGGCAGAGCTAACAGTGAAGGCCCCAGACAGGGTGGGGGTCCAAATAATAGAGTCTTCAGCCTCAAAAATTCTGAAACAAGTCAAGATGTCCATAAGCTCCCTAGCTGAGTGCTGCAGATCTGGTCTGTCCCTTAATTGGTTAGGTATATCAATCCAAATGCTTTCGTTGGTATAGTTGGAAGCTCTAAGACCCAGGGTCGGCCAAAGGAGATCCATAATTGGTTTGAGTTTAATACCCAGCTGAGGTTGGTTCATGATCCAATGGTCATTCCAGAATCTAATGGATCCACCATTTCCAATTTGCCACAAAGCCCCATTGGTAAGGAGGGCCTTACACTTACATATATTTATCCAGAGTTTGGAACCACTAGGGAGGTCGTTGTTATGAAACCTAGTTCTGTAGGGGTGGCCTTGCAGATATTTGGTTTCCATAATTCTGCACCACTCCGCTTTTCCTTCAATGAGCTTCCAAGCCACCTTAGTAGTAAGGGCCTTGTTCATCAGACCGATTTTCCTGAGGCCAAGACCACCCAGCCTTTTCGGGAGGCAGACAGTGTCCCAGTTGACAAGTGAAATCCTCTTTTTTTCCTCAGTCCCTGCCCACAGAAAGGTTCTCTGAATTTTTTCCTTTTTTTTGGCCATATTGCTTCTTATTTTGAATAGGGATAGAAATTAGACTAGGATCCCATGGAGGGTAGAAGCAACCAATTGAAGTTTGCCAGCATTGCTAAGAATCTTTCCTTTCCATCTAGCAAGTTTCCTCTGGGTTCTTTCCAGGATGGAGTTCCAGAATTCAAGGGAAACATCTTTGACTATGAGGGGGAGGCCAAGATAAGTCGAAGGGAGCGAAGCTACCAAGCATCCCAATATTTTCAGAACCTTATTTTGCACATCCACTGGAGTATTGAAGAAGAAATGCCAGCTTTTTTGATAGTTAATACATTGGCCCGAAGCCCAAGCATAACAATCCAAAGTTTGTTTCCATTTCCTAGCCTCAATAACAGAAGAGTACCCGAAGAGGAAAGTGTCATCCACAAACTGTTCCAACACCACTTGAGGGTGAGTAGAAGCAGGTTTGAAGCCATGTTACTTCCCTGTAGTAGTTAACATACACATAGTCCTGCTAAGCACATCAGCCACCATGATAAATAGGTAGGGAGAGAGAGGGTCTCCTTGTCTGAGACCTTTCTCAGGGGTAAAGTGTCTACCCAGGGAACCATTAGTTAGGATAGCAAAACTAACAGTTTGCGTACATTCTTTTATAATTTGGATAACCTTTTCATTAAAGCCCATTTTAGCCAGGATTTTGAGGAGAAAGGACCAATTAACTTTGTCATAAGCTTTGGAGATATCAATTTTAAAGGCCATACCTGGGGCTCTCCATTTGTCCATCGAATGGATAATATCATGAGTGGTAATGGCCACATCCAGAATCTGTCTACCAGGAACAAAGCCCTTCTGGGTGTTGCTAATAATTTTGTCGAGGAGAGGCTTGATTCTGCCAATCATGATCTTGGTGAGGATATTGTAGAAGGTATTACAGAGGCTAATGGGTCTAAAATCCATCATAGCCGTAGGGTTGTCAATCTTAGGGACAAGCACAATGTAGGTTTGATTATGCTGTCTAAGCAGACGTCCCATCCTAAAGAAGTCTCTGGCAGCTCTAGTAACATCACTTCCCACAATCTCCTAGTACTCTTGAAAGAAAGCAGGGGGAAATCCGTCTGGTCCAGGGGCTTTGTAAGCTCCCATATCAAAAACTGCCTTCTTAACTTCCTCATCAGTAACCCGCTTCATGAGCATGTCGTTATCACCAAGGGTAATAGCGCAGTGGATTTGATCTAGAAGCAGGTTTTGGATGTGATCAGGGCAGGCAGGACCCCTTTCCGAATATAGGTCCATAAAGTAATTAACCGCAACTTGGTTAATTTTCTCCTTTTCCTTAACAACACTCCCCCCTCATCCAGGAGAGAGGAGATGGTATTTCTCTTTTTGTGGATGCAAGCAGACCTGTGGAAAAAGGTCGTGTTCCTGTCTCCCTCAGTAAGCCACTAAATTCTGGATCTTTGCTTCTAGAAAATTTCCTCCCTTTTCAAGGTTTCCTGCCACTTAAGTCTAGTCCTCTCATCTTCCTCCTGTATCTAAGGTGAGAAGCATCCAGATTCTAGATGAGCCTGGAGGGAAACCAGGGTTTCCAAGAGATCATTTTTCTCCTTGCGAAAATCGCCGAAGTTATGTTTGCACCATCCCTTGACTTCCTTCCTGATAATTTCCAGTTTCTGAGCTATCCTAAACATAGCAGTGCCTCTGATATTAGTCTTCCACCAGAAATTAACCTGATCCCTAAAGGAGGGATGAGAGCACCACATAATTTCAAATCTGAATGGCGACGGGTTGGCCTTAGGAGAGTCCAACCAGCAAAGAAGAAGGGGGTTGTGATCAGAGGTATTTCTAGGGAGAGCAGACAAGGTGGAGTTCAGGCAGAGATTCCAAGAAGAGGTGGCAAGGACCCTATCGAGCCTTACCTGAATAAGGTGAGAACCTTTCCTATTGTTTGACTAGGTGAAAGGGTCACCCTTCAGAGTAAGGTCAAGAAGGCCAGTGGAAGAAATAAAATCTGCCAGATCCCCCATACTGTCAGAGAAATCTATGAGCCCGCAACACTTTTCAGAAGGGTACAGGGGGGTGTTAAAGTCACCAGCCAATAGACAGTTCGCAGAGCCAACTAAATCAAGTTGGAGGCACAGCTCATCCCACAGAGTGGCACGCGCGTGCCTGGTGTTCGGAGCATAGATATTAAACGTGGTCCATTCAACTCCAGACTTCCTAAAGGTGACAGCGAGGAAGTTAGGGGAAGAGTTAACCAACTGCCCAGTTAATCTAGATGGGTTCCAGAGAGTGGCTATACCACTAGATGCACCCGCCGCTTCAGACTAAAAGAAAGCAGCCCCAGGCCAAAGAAGCGGTGCCAGAGTAGCAAAGGTACTAGCAGACATTTTGACTTCCTGTAGAAGAAGAATCTCCAGTTTGAGATAAAAAATATAGTGTTTAACAGCCGTTTGTTTAAGGGAGCTGTTCATACCCATCACATTCCAAGAGAGGCAGTTCATCTCTTACTTTTGAAGCTAGTTTCCAGAGTTTGTTGCCTTCCTGCCGCAACCTCCCTTGTAGATCCTTTCGATCTTCTTACTCGTTCTGAGGGTCTTCCTCTTGGAGTATCCGCTCCCACATCTGCCTTATTATTTTTTATTTTCTTTTTTTGAGCTTTCCATTCCCCCATCTCATCCTCAGAACCATCTGTTGAGCAAAGGGGGCTTTTCAATACCCCCTTTGGGGTTTTTTTTGTCATTCGTATTGGGTCAATCAGCTCAAGGGCTACCACAATATCAGGTTGCTCCTTCTTAGCCAAGAGGGATTGTCTCACCTCCAAGGGAGACGTCATTGTTAAGGTAGGTTCTGAAACCGTAGCTAAGACAGGGTGGGTCTCTAGGAAAGTCAGGGTTTGGACTAGGGGAGGCCCAGAGCTCCCCAGACCCGTCACCATGGGGGAGACAATCTCACCATCTTCCGATGGCAGCACATCAGAAGCAGTATCATAGGCCATAAGGGACAACGCATCAGGAACCATCGCCACTACTCCCAAGGGTGGCTTAGCCACCATCGAATCCTCCAACACCGCTAGAGGAGGGGTCACAGCAAGACCTTTATCCTTGATCTGTTGCTTCTCTTCCGATGTATTGGCCTTGAAGGAATCACTAGAGTGACCTCTGCGTTCACACTTACGGCAAAATAGGGTAGCATTCTCATAGACTAATGCTTAGGTCCATCTACCCAGTTTGGATTTCAATATAACAAAGTTGGGCAGGACTTTGTTCACAGTGACATTCACGCAGAAATGAGAAAACACCAACCTGGATTTAGACCTTGTCACCTGGTCCATCGTTATGAATGAACCAAAGGAATCCCCAATCCATCGGAAGACCTGCTCATCCCAATACTCGAGTGGGAGGCCCGGGAGGCGAACCCAAACAGGAGCCGATCTAGCTAGGTCCATTGCCGGATTGAATAATATAAACCCTTTATAGAGTTTAGAATATAAACCCAAACAGGAGTCGATCTAACAAATTAAATAATATAAACCCTTTATAGAGTTTAGATATTTAAATTATTCACCCCCTTAAATATCATGACCCGATCAAAATTCTTTAAAGTGTGTCAAGATTAAATAATTTTTTTGTTTGATTGCCACTCTTACTATAATTGTCTTAATGAAAGAGAAGGCTAATAAAAAATAACGTTCACAACCAGTGGGGCACTGTTGCGTTAAAAAAGATGCTTTTTTGTCTGTCTACTATGGGAGCTAGCTGACAAAGACCAATGGGCATTGACTTTAGATACCTTATCAATAATATCTTGTTGATTAACCCACGTGACCTAACTATTTTTCGTAAAAATAGAGAGATCATTTTAAAACACTTAACAATGCATTTCAGAAACTCTCACCAATACATCGAGGGGCACAGTTAATTGGGCGACTAGAAGACTGATTTCGTGTAGTAATGGAGACTCATAAGATCAAGAGAGAGTGCTAGTTAATCATCTTCTAACACCATGCACTGAAGCAATATCTGATGGCTCCTATGATTTTCTTAATATTCTTCTATGGAGGTTGTAGAAATGGTGAGATTGTAGGTGTGAAATTGCATGTGAGAATTGTCATATATGATTGTCTAGAAGCAGGATTGCCTCAACAATATGCGCTACAACAGTGCACGAAAGAATTAAAGAGCAAGCCTGTCTGCAGTGGATCTGTCTGAAGACACCATTTGAGTTTGACAGAGTTTGGTGCAAAGTAAAATGACAACAAGATCATGGGAGCCATCTGTTTTGGCTTCAGCGCATGTCGTTTGAAGATGTATAACTAGTATTCTATCTTAATCTTAAGAGTCTGCACTACTACACGAAATCAAGCTTCTAGTTGTCCAATTAACTGTGCCTCTAGATGTACTGTTATTTTCCACACTAGAAACTTTTCTAGGTTTCATAATCTAAATCGCAGTTCCCTTGAGTATTTCAAGTCTCTTCCTCAGGCATTAGTTTTTCCATTATGTCATCTTGTACTGAAGGCCTTTCATGTGCTACAATGGAGAATAATAAAGAAACATTGTCTTCGATTGTTTCTGTTGCATTCGATTGTTGCTTTTGCTGACTCGTATATGGCAGCTCTTTATAGTTGATGAAGTTCCTATTCACCAAATGAAATTCTGATATTGATGGATATCTCGGGTTAGACCATTTAGTATAGGTCTAACATCCATTCTTCTATGTGCATTGTAGAAAATCTCGAAATGAATCGTTGAAAAGGTAATCTTTAATTAACGGACGTGGATCTGAGGCGTGTTTAAGAATATGCATTGGGTGGAACAAAGAAGATTATTGTATATCAATTGAAAACTGACAATTCTGCTCCCTTTAACGTTTCTTAATTGTTTGTAAAATTAGTTTAAACCTACATTAATAGATAAGCTGTTTTGAAATTTAAAATATAAAATTTTAAAAAAATAATTAATTTTAATTATGATTAATCTTGTGCAATTTGATAATGCTGCATCCTCAACTAGAATTTGTGTTCTTCTGGATGTAACTAAGATGCTTCCTTCTATTTTGAAGATTAATTTGGTTTATTGCATCTGAACCAAAAATATTGTGGTAGACAGCCCAGCAAGTGCTTTCAAATAAAAACTACCTGGGCACTTTTCTAATGGTTGTAATCCCTCTGTTGAAACAATCGCGGTTTCCTCGGATCCAGTTTCAGACCCACATCTATGTGCATTCAGGATATCAAAGCTGGACCTCATACCCCATACAACAAAGCCGGAATTGATGACTAACTCTGAGAGGGCTGTTCTGCTACATTCAGTTACTAATATCCAGCTGCCTAAAAAACATCTTATTTTTCTTTTGCAAGCTCTTTATTTCAAGGAATGCAAGATCTCTTTTAAGGCTATTCACTGCCATCCTTCTCCGCTTCTTTGCTATGAATGGTAGTCCTCTTCAAGGAACATTTGTGTTAATGCGTCTGCCCTGATTTTGCCATTGTCTCCTCCTATTTAAATTCTTGACTTCATGGTTCCTACCCGTTTGAACGAAGTCAAGGATTTGAAACAATCTTTTATAGAAGGGAAATTGGGTAATTTAATTGGTGAAGTCTTATATCATGCTCAGACATGGTTGATAAGATTGCAGCCCAAGTGGATGCTGAGCCCATGCCTTTAACGCTATCTTTGTCTCCTCCATCTATTTGCCAATCTCCTCTTCTGATATCTCCTACTACAAATAAGAAAAATAAAGGAAGGGCAGACCGTCTAAGAATAAAAAAAACTATGGAGCGTATTAAGGCAAGCCTCCAATTAACTCCAGATGAGAAAATGCGGCCTTGGAGATCTTGCATTCAGATAATGATGCATTCTCAACTAGAATTTGTGTTCTTCTGGATGTAACTAAGATACTTCCTTCTATTTTGAAGATTAATTTTGTTTATGTCATCTGGACCAAAAATATTGTGGTAGACAGCCCATTAAGTGTTTTAAAATAAATACTACCTGGGCACTTTTCTAATGCTTGTAATCCTTCTGTTGAAACAATTGCGGTTTCCTCGGATCCGGTTTCAGACCCACATCTATGTGCATTCAGGATAACAAAGCTAGACAACAGAGCCTGAATTGATGAATAATTCTGAGAGGGCTGTTCTGCTACATTCAGTAACTAATTTCCAGCTGCCTTAAAAACATCTTATTTTTCTTTTGGAAGCTGTTTATTTCAAGGAATGCAAGATCTCTTTGAAGGCTATTCACTGCCATCCTTCTCCGCTTCTTTGCTATGAATGGTAGTCCCCTTCAAGGAACATTTGTGTTAATGCGTCTGCTCTCATTTTGCCATTGTCTCCTTCTATTAAAATTCTTGACTTTATGGTTCCTACCCGTTTGAACGAAGTCAAGGATTTGAAAGAATCTTTTATAGAAGGGAAATTGGGTAATTTAATTGGTGAAGTCTTATATCATGTTTGCTTGGATATGGTTGATAAGATTGCAGCCCAAGTGGAAGCTGAACCCATGCCTTCAACGCTATCTTTGTCTCCTCCATCTATTTGCCAATCCCCTCTTCTGATATCTTCTACTTCAAATAAGAAAAATAAAGGAAGGGAAGACCGTCTAAGAATAAAAAAACTATGGAGTGTATTAAGGCAGGCCTCCAATTAACTCCAGATGAGAAAATGCGGCCTTGGAGATCTTGCCGTTCCCATAAATATACATGCGACTGATTTCTTGGAATGAAAGCCCCTAACAAGTGTCGCCTCATTAAGCCTCAGCTTGAGGGTTTGGGTGCTGACCTTATTCTTCTTCAAGAGACAAAATTTTCAGAACATGAAACAGAGCAGCCTTTTAAATTACGGAAGCATTGGAATTATGTGGCCTCTCCATCTATTGGAGCTTTTCGGGGATTAGCCATTTTGTGGAACCCAAAAACAGTTTATCTTTTAAGAGTACCATTATCTGCTAATTGGCTTCAGGTGCTAGTCTCTTATTTCTTAGTTAAATTTCAGCTTCTAAATACATATGCTCCTAATTCAACCATTCGTAAAAAAAGATTATGGGATGCTTTATCAGTTATTTTAGCTGTCCATAATCAGGAAGGGTTTATTCTTGGTGGAGACTTTAATGCTATCTTAACATTTCAAGATAAGTCGGGGTATCATCCCTCCTCTTCAAATGATTCAGGATTTTAAGGATTTTGTTACCAAAAATAACCCACGTGATTGCTTACTATCTAATGGTAAGATTACTTGGACAAACAAAAGAAAGAACTTTCAGCATATAGCAGCTCGATTGGATCATTTTTTTGTCAACCCCATCTTATTAGCTGATAATATTAATATGTCGAAAACAGTGGAGATTTTGCCTTTACCGGGATGTGATCATTATCCCATTTAACTTCTTTGGGATGTTTCTAATGTGGCCAAATCTCGTAGATCTTCATTCAGATTTGAATAAATGTGGCTTCGGGATCCAAGTTCCATTCCAATGCTAAGAGCTCAATGGCATAATTTACCCGATATTGATGGTTCAAGAATGTTCCAACTTTGTAAAAACCTCCATCTACTAAAAGTTTTCACGATGAAATGGAACAAAGATTGTTTCAGAATCATTTTTGTAACCAAAGATGAGCTTCTCTAGAGCCTCAAACAAGTTAATGAAGATATCCTAGCTAATGGCATGAGTGAGATTACTTATAACCTTTAGAAGGAACTGCAACGTTCTTTGGAGGAAATGCTTTGCAGAGAAGAAATTTATTGGCGCCGAAAATCAAGAGAGCTTTGGCTGCAAGATGGCGATAAGAACAAGAAATTTTTTCATATCTGAGCCAAGGAAAAATGTTGACAATATTTCAGATTAAGGACAGGTCTGGTACAATATTTGAAGAGGAAGCTAACATTAAAGATGAGGCAGTGTCCTTCTACTCTACATTGCTTTCAATGAACAACTCATTATATAATGCCTCAAACATTAAAGTACAATCATTGTTATCCAATATTCTTACTATTCTAGACCAACAAGATGATATTATTCTAGAACAGCAAGATAATATCTTTCTCATGAAGCCTTTCACATTGCAAGAGGTTAAAAAGGTGGTTTTCACCATACATCTTGAAAAACCTCCAGGCCCAGATGCAAATGCAAAAGTGTTGGGACTTTATGGTTTTGATGTTTGGAGAGCTTAGAAGAGTCGATACACAGTGGTACTATGCTTAAACAATTCAATGTGACGAATATAGCTCTTATCCCTAAGATACCAAAGCCCTCCACTTCTGCAGATTTTAGACCCATCTTTCTTTGTATTTTATTGTACAAGATTTCTACAAAAGAAATGCCAATAAGGTTTGCATCACTCATCCCCAAACTCATTTCTCCTCAACAAGGAGGCTTTGTTCTAGGAAAGGAGACCGCGGAAGGTACTCTTATTGCTCACAAAGTATTACATTCCATTTCAACACATCAAGAAATGATCTTAAAGCTTGATATAAAGAAAGCTTACAATAGGGTAAATTAGCAATTTTTTATAAAGGTTCTTCAACAAATAGTTTTTTCCCAGAAATGGTGTGAATATATGCTTGCATGTTTTTCAAGTGCTAAGTTTTCAGTTATGGTAATAATAATAAAGAAGGATTGTCTTCGATTGTTTATGTTGCATTCCATTGTTTCTTTCTTATGCTGACTTGTATTTGGCGGATCTTTATAGTTGGTAAAGTTCCTATTCAGCAAAAGAAATTCTGATATTAATGGATATCTCGGGTTATACCATTAAATGTAGATCTAACATCCTTTCGTCTATGTGCATTGTAGAAAATCTCGAAATGAATCGTTTAAAATGTAATCTTTAATCAACGGACGTGGATATGAGGCGTGTTTCAGAATATCCATCGAGTGGGACAAGGAAGATTATTGTATATCAATTGAAAATTGACATTTCAGCTCCTTGTAACGTTTCATAATTGTTTATAAAACTAGCAATCGTACCATAGGATACAATAGGTACGCCAAAGAAAATTGTAGTGATTCATTAATTTAATAAAGTCTTATATAATTCAAGTTAAATTATGCTTGTTTTGATGATGACAAAAATAAGTATAACAATGGAAACTAATGATTTTGACAAGTAAATAGCATTACATAGTAATTTGAATAATTTTCCATTTGAAATTGTGATTGTAAAGCATTTGGAACTTTGTATTTAAAACATTTATCTTGTTATTAGTGTCAAGCACAGTTGTGACATACATAATTGATTATGTTTTCTGAATGGAGAAAAACCTAAAACTGTGTAGGAGTAGATATTATTATTGTTTTTTCCCAACTTCTCTGCAATAATATATGTTATGGATGGATGAGTATCAAAATGGTGCTGAACTAATAATATAGTGTTAGTTGTAACAAAGTAAGGTAGAAAAGGCATCTGTCAAGCAGCATAAGTTTGCTGAGTTATTTGAATATAAGCGGTTTAGTTTGAGAACAGCCTGAAAATGACCTTTTAGAGTATGTAATTTTGTGAGCCTATAAAAATCATGTTAAACAACAATTTAAGAGTATAAAATATTTTATAATGTGGTATATAATGATCGATTCAAACAACAAAAAAGTCATCATCTTAAGATATTACCTTGCTATCTGAACATTTGGTTTTGTCTTTTTAGCTATTTCATTGACGTGTATGAAGTTTTTCTTGTCGCCAAAAATCTTTAATTATGTTCTAATTAATCATCAATCTAATTTGAATTTTTTATCCTTCATTGTTTCAAATACTAAAATTGAAGTTGTCATACCTATCATTTTGTGAGTATGAAAGAACTCCATAACCTCCTTGTTAGGAAGATATGAGTGTCCATTGTGAACCACCTTTCTTTGAAAATAAACCTTACTGACATTATGGGCATCTAGGCCAAAACAAAAACCTGAGAACAGTGTTTCCACATTCATGACAGTATAATGCAAGAGTGCCTTAAATATTTGGCAACACAGATAACAAAAACCCATTTAATGCAAAAGAAAATATTGGTACAATATTGGAGGACAACAGGAACTTAGTGATGGAGACAATGCAAAGAGCAACATAATAACCGCAGGAAGTTGCTAAATGAGAAACAAAGTTGAGAAATCAATATGTTAATATCAATAGAATCTCATTTTCATAATAAATGATTAATACTAAAAATGTAAAGGAATAGAAAAGTAGTTAAAGTCATTCTTAGAGGGTTTTTTCAGAGAAGGGAGAAATATATGCATTAATTAACATACTTTGTGAAGTTTCAAAACCAAGCAATAAAAATATAGAGAGTAGATCATAGAGATCAATTGGAGTTGCAAGAGGCTTGGAAGGGTTGGCTTTCTCTAGTAGATGTTAATTAGGATAGTTTAAAATCATCTGCTTGTTGATTAAATTCAGTAATTAATAATGGATACTTTAAATCATAACATGAAGAACATTATGAGCAATTAAATAAGCACCATAGAATAATACCAGTATTAATAGAAAAACAAAATATAATGGAGAAAGCTTCACTATCACAACAAAAGAGTGAGATTAAGGCTTCCAAAGTCACTTGCTCTCAAAAAGATGGAAAATTCTCCATTGTTATAAAATGGTTGTACTTTTTTAAGGTGGAGGCAAGGGAAAAGTTTTATGAGTTGAACTTGGGTTGGTCAATGAGTGAAAGCACAATTAATCTAGCAAGCTTGTTAAATTCAAAAAGACAACAATGTTGGTGAGGCGAGTAGTGCAAAGTCATGGGTTTATAACACTGACTACACTGTTGAGTTGTACTAATATAGAAATGGTTACTCACAAAGTTGTGATCTAGTGTAATGCAGTATAATTTCATGTGAAATCTTTAGTTAAAGAGAGTTTGAGTTATGTGTATTTAGGCCAAAAGAAAAATGTGTGAACAATGTTTCTACATTCATGAAAGTATAATGGAAGGGTGCCTTAATTTTTTGGTAGCACAAACAATAAAACACCATCTAATTAAAAAGTAAATATTTATACAATATCGAAGGACAATGGGAACTTAGTGATGAAGACGATATAAAGAGAAACATAATAAAAATAGGAAGTTGGTGAATGAGAAATAAAGTTGAGAAATTATTATGTTCATATCAATACAAACTCATTTTCATAATTTTAAGCATTAATATATTATAAAATTGTCCCTTAGTGATTTTAGAGTTTAATTTGTAAAATAAAACTATTTTATTTCAATAAACATTTTAGTGCATGAGGTTGAGAAACTCTCAAATAATAGGAGATGATTGTCAAGTTCCCTTTAGTGAGGTGTACATTTCTTCCTTCTGACTCTAATAAATGATTAAATATACAAATAAAAAGAAATAGAAAAGTTGTTGAAGTCATTCTTAGAAGGTTTTTTCAGAGAAGGGTTCTAATGCACACATTAATTGACATAGTTTTTGAATCTTGAGAACCAAGAAATAAGAATATCGAGAGTAGATCATAGAAATCTATTGGAGTATAAAGATGCTTGGATAGTTGGCCTTGATCCAACAAACATTAATTATGATAGTTTAAAATCATTTGCTTGTTGATTGAATTCATCAGTTAATAATGGTTAGCTTAAATAATATCATGAAGAATATTCTAAGAAATTAAATAAGCACTATAGAAGAAAAGCCATAGCAATAGAAAAAGAAAATATGATGGAGAAAGATTTACTATCAAAGCAAAGCATCTTTAATTATCTTCTAATTAATTGTCAATCTAATTTGAACTTTTGAATCCTCCATTGTTTTGAATACTAAAATTAAAGTAGTCATACCTATGATTTTGTGAGGATGAAATAACTCCATAACCTCCTTGTTATGAAGATATGAGTCTCCATCGTGAATCACCTTCAAAAGTTGTGATCATGGATACTCCAAATATTAATTCTAAAAAATGTTGTATGATTGGAGATTTACAAATTTCAATCAACCGAAAGAGTTCCCTAGAAGTCACTATGTAATATTGATGCATGCAATAAACATGAACAAATGTTAGACTACTTTCATTTGTAATCAATAAGATAAAAAACCAAAGAATCTAAAACATTAAAAAAAAATTAAAAAAATTTCATGTTAAAGTCCCTATGCAATTATGAGGAATGTTTTAAGAGCAATCTTTCTAGGAAATTGGTATCTTTTCTCAAAAGTAGAAATGAGGTACAAGTAAATGAAGACATACCCGATACCATATACATAATGCAAGAAAAGGTCAAAACATAATAAAAGTCTACCATACAACTTGAGAGATGACTATAATAGTCCCCAAAAGTTGTATAGTTGAGAAGGTTAAACATGCTAGTAGAAAAGGAATGACCTGGTCCACTGTACCCTTATCCACCAATGCCTGCGAGTATATATATTGAATTGCAAGGCTTCTACATACCCTATGTAATATATATTATATCATTGACTTACTACTATAATTGGAATGAATACCTTTTATTGTTAAATAAAGTTTGAATTTTTTTTATGAATGTTGTGGAGATTCTTACCATGAAGCATAATGTTGCACTTCAATGGTGTGAGACCATGCATACCCATTTTGATGATGGGATGAATTATGATAGAGTTTTTGGGCTTGGCATCACAAAAGATAAAATAGTTAACCTATTTGTGAATCTTAAAGATAGACTAAAAGTGTGTCATAAAAAGCCAACCTTGTCTATCAAATCATGCACAAATGATGTTATGCTGGAGAAATTCTAGGAGCATTGGTGGATTTTTATTCATAAGTTCCACTCCATAGCAATATGGAGGTTTCTTTTTATTTTTTCAAAAATTATATGCTAAATTTGTGTTGAGTTGCAAAGCTAACTATTGAAGTATAAGATAAAACATGGGCCTAGGTGAAGGCACTCCCTAGAATAAATTAGGTGTGTGACAAAGAAAATAAGGTCCTTATGTCCTCCCTCCTCCAGTGTAGCATCCAGAAGGTATTGTAGAGGATGGCTCACAGAGCATTATGGTCATTTATACCTTGAGAGAGAGAGATATGTCTTAGGACCCTTTAGGACTCCTAAGTTGTATCTTTGGGATCCTAAAGTGTCTTAAGGAATCTAAAGGGGTCCTCAGATACATTAATTTATCCTAGAACCCCTTAGTACCCCTTAGGATCTTGTAGAACCCCTAAGAATATGTCTTAGGACTCCTTAAGATACCTTAGATAGCCTAATATGTCTTAGGACTCCTGTAGAACACCTAGGAATATGTCTTACAGCTCCAAGACACATTAATCTATCCTAGGAATTGTTTGAACACCTAAGATGTATTCTAAGGGATCCTAAAGGGTCATAAGGAGTCATAGTGTGACCTAAGGGATCCTAGGACACATTTATGGATCGTAAGACACCTTATGAGAACTTAGGATCCCTCATAGAGAGAGAGAGAGAGAGAGAGAGAGAGAGAGAGAGAGAGAGAGAGAGAGAGAGAGAGAGAGAGAGAGAGAGAGAGAGAGAGAGAGAGAGAGAGAGAGAGAGAGAGTACTACAATGATGATATCATCTTTAGTTATCTTATGTTTCATCTATTATTCATAAAGAAAACTACTATTGCACATTGGACTTAACGAAGAAAACTACAATTATAGATCTAGAAAAAACATAGAACATTGTAAGTGTTGTGAAATTCAATTAATACTAAGAGCACCACCCCCTATGTCTAACTAAGGAAGAAAACCTAACGAAAGGAAAGAGGAAAGAGGTTAAAACTAGTGGGAATAAAATCATGCCTCAAAATGTTCACTAACATTGCATGATATATATTATGATACAATGTTATTTTTTCTCAAGAAGGTCTTGCAAAAAGTAAAAATGAAATAAAGTGGGATGTGAAGACCAAGTATGCACCCACAACATGTAGTCGTTCATAGATGCTTTAAATGGGATGTATAAGATGGTTTATAATTACAAAGAAATATTCCTTCTCTTTCAAAGAAACAAAAACAAATAATAAAAAAAGAATGCTTCCCATTTTAGATAGGAATTGGTCGGAAGTAGAATCCAAATGTATGATGATGTCTTTGAAAAACTACTAATTAGTCTCCATGTTGATGCTAAAAGTTTTGATAGTGAAATTACGCTTTTAGACCATTCTATTGAAGATAAAAATCAAGAATCTAGAAAAGACTAATTTAGATCATAGTCCAAAGACAAAGATGACCCTTCACATAGTACTCAAATATCTCTAAGCTTTCAATGAAGAAACTTTGAACACCAAAGAAGAACCAAGTGTAGATGAGTTATCAACAAATTTATCATCTAAGGAGGAGTGTCCATAGAATATGGGGTAATAACAATTTTGTTTCATCCAAAAGAAACTTGATTTCAAAGGAAACATCACTTTTAGATGAAGATCCATTGTCTTCATACAATTGTTTGATGATGTTTTCATTAATAAAAGGGAACCTTTTGTGCTCTATGGGATATAGAGTATTAAATGATGCAATATATTTTCCATTGTCTTTGAGTTCAAGAACATGTTTAAGGAGACAGGAAAGTAGATATTGCTTAAGGAAGTGAGTTGTTATTCCTTATTTCAAGGCCATAGTTCTCTGAGGTTAGGTTGACAACAAAAGGATAGAAATAATTACCAAGATACATAATTAAATCCCCCCATTAATAAAATGTTATCTCATTTTCTAAGTAAAAAAAGAGATAGTAAGAGTCACTCACAAGCCAACATAAATTCCATTTTAAAATAGGGCTAATATTTTGTACCTAGAGTGGATATTTTGTGCTTCTTCTTCCTAGATCCTATGCGCTTTGATAGCATGTATAAATTTTTCGTTGAACCTGCAAGAAAAGTAAGGACCATGCTAGAAAAGAGAAGACAAAAATTTCAAATAAATAGAGGTAAGAATAGATATTTAGTAACAACTAAAAGACTACATAATTTATACAAAGTTAACACTACTATAATTATTGATATTATGATAAAGAGCTTTAGCTAGATTATGCAACATTCGTTACTCACAAGAGAACCATTCTTTGACATTGAAATTATCAAAGACAACTACTATTATAAATCTGGAATAAATAAAGAGAACTATAGGTATAGAACATTACAATTTATGCTCACATTTTTTTATTTATATCTCTTTTTAGTTTAGGCAATTTTAACTTTTTTCAGGCTAGAGTAAACTTCTCATGCAAGAATAGTTTCTACTTAAAGGAAACAAATAATCATCAAAACTCAACATATATGTGCATAAATGTGAAAATTGACCAAATTTAATGGTCTAGACCAGTAGAGATTTCATTAATAGTGGGAAAGTGATGTTAGAAGTAGCTTGTAGGATATGATAAAATTATTTTTAGATGTATACAATGATACTCTATAGATCATTTCACTCTAGAATGTCAAGTGATTTAAGGTTTGGAAAACAATATGATGATCTGAAGTGGTAACCTCTCTTTCTAGGACAGGGCTAAACCCCAACATATAGTTATTCCTACTAGATCACATTGAGAATTTATTTATGAAAAATATTTTCCAAATGAAAATAAAATATCATTACCTCCTATATCATCAGACGCTCTAGTCTCTCCTAAGGGGAAACCTCAGGTGACTAACACAAACTTGAGTTATTCAATTATTACCTAATCTCTAAATTAGAGAATACTGAGCTTTCTCAAGAGCCAATGCTTATGATGGTTGATACATGCTATGTTTCATGCACAAGTGAGAATAAGATAAATGATCTTAAAAATAGCTAGGATTGTATATAAGTCAAGAAGAAGAAAAAATAAACGTTGAAACATCAATTTATCCTAAGGAATTCAAAAAATCAAAAACTTCTGGTGAATTGTACCCCTCTAGGTCAACCACGTTAATGGGTTGATCTTGAAATATTGCATAGGTTGACCTTTTTGGAATATTTTTAGGTTGGGTAGCATTTTAGTTAGGTTTATTTTTGGTTCAAGGTTGGAAGTGAAGATGACCATTTGAACCAATATGAAAATATTTTTATTATTAAAGTGGGTGCATCACATATACTACTATTAACTAATGAGAAAAAAAAATTATTAAAATAATATATAATTTTTAAATAAAAATACTTAATCAGTATCATATTAGTTGTAATATTATTTGATTTAAATGTATATATACAAAATTTAAAAAAAAAATTATTTTACATATTTTATTGATGATAAATATAGATACAACATATCATTTATTTTAATTATTAATAATTAAATAATGGGCCTTTGTTTTACTACTAAGTTGAAAAGCTCTAAAAGAGCCCACCAAGGATCAAGTCATGCAGGCAAGTGCAAGGCTCCAAAATCATAAGCGATGGCGCTAGAATTGTACCATGGGAAAATTTAATGGAATGGATGTGTGAGAGGTTTCGTCAATGAGCATCACTAGTAATATTAAAAAGTCTTAATCATGAAATTATTTCAATTTACACTTATCTAAATCATTTATTTTTGTATACTAGTTATGTTTTTAAATTAATATAACTTTATTATTGTGTCAATATCCATGAAGAAATAACTATTTTCTATTATTAATAAATTTTTTTTGATAAAAGTGACTGAGGTCACTAATTTTTTATTAATATAGAATAAAAGATTTACAAAAAAGAGCATCGTGATGACAACTAAAGATGAACAATTTTATCTATTATTAATATGTTATATAAGATAAAAATTTCTTATAGATATATAGACTAAATAAATATTCAAAATGGACTTGAGTTATTTGACAATTAGTACTATTAAAGTTTAAGAAAATTATATGAATGTAATCACAACACATAAAATGATAAATTATTAGAATATTATTCTTAGGTGAGTATAATATTTTAAAATAAAATAAATAAAAAGAATACAGATGTTCTCTAACTTAAATGAAGAATCTTTATTTTTTATCAATTATTATAATAATCAATAAATAATATAATAATATTTATTTTTAAATTAAAATATTTTAATGAGTATTAAGCTAATTGTACTTTATCATAAGGATGAATAAAATTAAATTTTTAATTTTTAAATTTATTTTCCATTGTTGATAAAATAAAGATGAAACATATTATTTAGTTCAATTATTCATAAACTAAAAAGAAGAATTTTTGTTGTAATTTCTAGAATATTCATATATTTTGATATTTTGTTGTAATTTCTGAAATATTCATATATTTCAAAAATATTAATATTTTCTAATAATAATAATATTTTCTAACAATAATAGTATTCATATGTTCTTGAGAATATGATATTCACATAAGGTTAGAATACCAACCATTAAAATTACACTAATTTCCTTCAACAAAATCTAAAACTAAAAATAAATCTCAATTGTGTGTTTCACTTGAGGAAGAACCGTTTCATTTATATGTATTTATAGATGAATACAAATCCCTTATAATGAGTGGATTAAAAACTATTCTAATATTTTTGTAACTCAAATTTATTTTACCTATTTAATAAATCTTGAAAGGATAATGAAACTTGTTTATTGTAAAGATCTAAAAATATATACATGATAGTACTAGGATGTGAAAGCTGTACTTTGACGATGCAATCATATGCTTGTATCTCAATACAATATTTTTCATCCTCCCTTAAGGAGGAAAGTATTAGCAATCATATAAATAATAATTGAACTACACACAATCAATGGAGTAGAATATGATGTATTGGAATTTAGAGTAGGTAATATAATGAGAAGACTTAGATGACCATCCTATAGATTTATTATTAGCGTAAATCAAGTGTAGTTGTATTGCATTACCAAAAACTCTATGATGAAGGCATACAAGTAGCAACTATGTGACCTAATTATTTTTTGATGTAGATAATATATATATTTTATTTAAAGAGCAAAATATATAAAATTTTACAAAATTGCCATTCAAATGATTCACAATTGCACCCATTAAGGAACTTTCTTGGAAACCCAATATCCTAATCAAATTCAACATTGATCTTATTGTACTTCATAACATATATCATTAGACTTTTGAAAATGATGTACATATTGCTCATTTGATTCAGTAATCCATATAATGTTCAAAGGACTTGGCTCCTTAAGTGAATGATGTCAATCGAAGTCAAATTCTTCAACTCAAAGGCAACAAACTACCGTAAGGAATGATAAGCAATGAGACTATTTTCTTAAAAATCTATCCTAGATTAAAAAGAAAGTATCCACTAAGAATGAGTACAAAAATATAGAGTTCTTCTAAGTGAGTAGAGTAGCCAAGGCAGCTAAATGTCAAAACTGATTAAAAACCAAAGTACCATGTAGTTTTGTGTGCCATTTTAGACTAGAGCGTAGCATGAGAATATGAATCGTT
Source organism: Thuja plicata (assembly GCA_018584345.1). Lineage (NCBI taxonomy): Eukaryota > Viridiplantae > Streptophyta > Pinopsida > Cupressales > Cupressaceae > Thuja > Thuja plicata. The sequence continues at coordinate 1,843,492 of MU226278.1, read as the reverse complement.
AAATGACCCAACAATTATAATGCAAAAGACAATTGAACTTTACCCTAAACCCAACCTAATAAGATACATAGAAGCTAACGAGAGGCCACTTTAACATAAAAATATAACCAAACTATAAAGCATAAATTAATGAAACTTGTCAGCTCTAAAGTTACACATAAATATCCGTTCATCTTAAATCTCTAGTCTAACCAATTTTAAGAAAACAGATTAGATAATTTAAACTTTTTATAGTTTTTAGATAATTAAATTTGTCATCCCCTCAAATATCAAGACCCGCTACCATCCATAAATCAAAATTCGATAAACTGTATCAAGATTAAATTATGTTTGGCTTGATCGCCACTCTTACTATAATTGTCTTAATGAAAGAGAAGGGAAATAAAAAATAACATTCATAACCAATGGGCCACCTTTCTCTTAAGAAAGATGCTTTTTAGTCTGTCTAATATTGGAGCTACCTGACAAAGACCAATGGGCATTGACTTTAGATGCCTTATCAATAATATCTTCTTGATTACCCTTCGTGACCTATTATTTCCAAAAATACAGAGATCGTTTAAAAACACTTGAACAAGGTATTTCAAAATCTCTCAGCAATACATCAAGGGGCACAGTTAATTGGGCGACTAGAAGACTGATTTCGTGTAGTACTGCAGACTCATAAGGTAAAGAAAGAGTGCTAGTTAATCATCTTCTAACACCATGCGCTGAAGCCATATCAGATGGCTACCATGATCTTTTTAATATTCTTCTATGGAGGTTGTAAAAATGGTAAATTTGTAGGTGTGAAATTGTATGTGAATATTAATTTTCACATATGATTGTCTAGAAGAAGGATTGCCTTAACAATATGGGCTACCTGCAAAGTAATATGACAACAAGATCATGGGAGCCATTTGATATGGCTTCAGCGCATGTTGTTAGAAGATGAATAACTAGTATTCTCTCTTAATCTTAAGAGTCTGCACTACTACACGAAATCAAGCTTCTAGTTGTCCAATTATCTGTGCCTCTTGATGTACTGTTATTTTCTATACTGGAATCTTTTTCAGGTTTAATAGTCAATATCACAATTGCCTTGAAAGACTTTCAAGTATCTTCCTCAGGCATTAGTTTTTCCTTAAATCATCTTGTACTGAAGACCTTTCATGTGCTACAATGGAGAATAATAAAGAAGCATTGTCTTCGATTGTTTCTTATGCTGACTTGTATATGGCAGCTGTTTATAGTAGGTGAAGTTCCTATTCACAAACTGAAATTCTAATACTAATGAATATCTCGGGTTAGACCATTTAATATAGATCTAACTTCTTTTATATTTGTGCATTGTGTGATCAATGAAATACCATTACGGTAATCCAAATCTTCTCCATTGTGGCTTAAAGTATTACAAAAATGGGATGTGAACATAGATCACAGTAGTTATGTAAAACCGACTATAGTGCACAATCTAATATGATGGTATAAGACTGGAAACCATTTTCAACGTTGGAAAACATTTGGTGCTAATATATTGTTGATAAATTGTCATTTGATCTGCTCCTGATATCCGAATTTTGATAACATGTCCTTTAGATATCCGCTCAAAGATGTTAACAATTTTATTTATTTATTTATATATTTCAGTTTCTTAGTTGTACACCGCTAGTTTGTCGCAGATTTAAACTGTATTGTTGTTAACCGATGGACCCCATTTCTGATTCGTCTAATTTGTCACCGACTCTTGAAATTGCTTTATGATACACATGCATATTAAAATATTGCATTCAGAAACACAATTTCTTCTGTATATTCAGACAAGTATAATCACATTAGTGGATTTTAAGTAAAAAATCCTAAATATTATTTGAGCTCCAGGCGTTGAATGTTAAGTAATAGGTAGAAAATCTCGACATGAATCGTTGAAAAAGTAATCTTTATTTAATGGACGTGGATCTCAGTTATTCAGAATATGCATAGGGTAGAACCAAGAAGATTATTGTATATCAATTGAAAATTGGCATTTCCGCTCATTGCAACGCTTCTTCATTGTTTACAAAATTAGTTTAAATCTGTTTTAAAATTAAAAAAACTTAATAAATATTTTATCTTAATTATGGTTAATCTTTATTTCTATAATAATGGTAGATATATTTCAATTGATTATTATTGAGATTTTCTGGTTTTAAGAAATTTTTGTATAATTTATAATAGATAGATAGAATATGTGAGAATTATGTGGAAAACAATAAAACAAAGTATTACTTAACAATATTATAACTTCGTTATGTGGGGCTTTGTTCCCTTGTTTTGACTCTTTTGTATTTCAAATGTCTTGACCATTATTATAAATATAACCCTTAAATACATTATAAGAAGATACATCACCACATAAATATTATATTATAATCTATGAATATGACAATTGTGCCTTATATTAAATTGTCTTTAACATTAAAAATGACAAAGACAATTACACTCATACATGAATATGATAATTATGTCTTATATATAATAAGCTTTAAAAAATATTTATTTTAAGTTTTTTAATATATATTTTTCTAATTAAATATATAAAATTTCTTTTACATATAATGTTTTATAATATTTTTATATGAATAGAAGATATTTCCATTACTATAAGAGAAAGGGCAATCTTCCAAAATAAGTAAGGGGTATCGGTTCACCCCTCTGGAGTCAAATAGATTATACTCATAAAAAAAACAAAAAAAAAAAATGAGTAGCGGCCAACAATAAAAAAAAATAGGATAAGATTGGAGAGTATACATCACATTAAAAATCTACTGATTAGCGAAAGTCGTGGACACGAGTGGTGAAGGTGGATCTCTTACATGCTTAGGACCCCATCCATCAATAGGGTCAAGGATGGTGTCAAATAAGGACCACCCTTCTTATGTCATTACATTCTCCCTTTTCTCATCTTGATCTATATAGATGAGGCAAAGATAGATAGAGCCACGTCGGAGAGTTGGGCTAGTCATTATCACTAATAAAAATAAATTATCTGCTATCATCACAAATAGATAGATCTATACCTTCCAAAACCCACCTCGATGCAAATCCCTATTATCTATTGAAGTCTTGACTGCCACTATATTGGTGGTGAGGTCCCTAAGGCAATAGGGTAGATATGAGCCTTGAGATAAATAACTACAACCTTGTCAGCAGCTACGAGGTAGAGATTGACCATGGTAAGTAAAATGACTGGGAGGCACTTTGGAAATTTTATAAAGCGTATTTTCCCAATTCTCCAAAAGATCTTATAAACTGACCACCTCTAGTGCAACCTTAATAGGTTGCACTTGAATTAAAATCTTTATAATAAAAAAAGAGGAAAGGTGATTATTAATAAGAGGGACCAACCTGATCTCTTATTGAACATTAGGAAGGCTAATATGAAAGGTTTGATAGGGGATATGATAGAATGATGCAAGATAGATGATAAAATAGAAAAAAAAATAACAAGTTGCAGAATATACTTTATGACAAAAAACACACAACTCTATACGAATGGCAATAATAGAAACTTGAGGATGTCACTAACTTATGATATCAATTTGGTGTTGTTCTAGATGGAGGAGGTCACCTAGGGTGACTCATTCCCTACACTTTTGACTGACTTAGTTAAAGACTACCCGTGAGGTCCTAAATTTTCCAAATTTGAGTCGGTGCAAATGCCACCTATTCATACACACAAAAATATAAAGAAAATAGCATATGTAGAAATGGTTTTTATTTAATCAAACCCCGGATGAGGAGTCAACCTCTAAACATAAATAAAATTTCATGAAAGAAAAGCTTGTCAGTATAAAGTAGATATTAGATCTATCATGTGAGTTCATATACCTTCATAAACAAATATTGAGACCAAGGTATCTACAAAGATTCTTGTATATTTGTTGAATATAGTTATATGTAGTCTTTAAATATTGGAATATAGAGAAGAATAAAGGATTCCTTTCACAAATATATAGATTTGTGAACACTCCTCAAATATATTCAATGTTGTTATTCTTGATTGAATCTTTTCTTAGAGAATAGATGGATGGATGAATAAAAAAAGGATCTTCTTACTTGGTTGAGGTATCCTCTACGTGGCCATAATGGTAGAGAATTTTGCTACAGTGGAGAATATTTCCTTCAAATATGCTTTGGATGCTTGGAGAATATTTTGAATTAAGTCTAGATCGTCAATGCTCATATGCTTCTCTTTGAATCCTCAAAATGTTTAAAATATTGATCATGGTTTTGAATTCTTGACAATTGTTAGCAAAATGTTGATTGATAGGATTCGTCTATACCTCTCATAAAATTTCAGACTTGAAAACTTAAAGGAAACCAACAATAATCTAGAAATCCTGATAAATCAATGAGATGAGACACGAATTTGAAATGTGAGGAAAAGACTAGGGAAGGGGTCACCTTGGGAAACCTCTTCCAAAAAAGAGATTACATTGGGTGACCTCTTCATCCAAAAATGTGGTAAAACATATTTGGGAGTTAGGAATATAGAGAGAAAGTTGGAAATATAGATGGTGTGGGGCTGGATTAAGCATTACAGACATAAAACCTTAAGAACACTAAAATCAGGCCTAATTGAGCATAAAATTATAGGTTCTTACAATTAATTATGGTATATTTATTCCCTACACTAGAAAGAGCATAATATTATCTTGTTCTTATAGTAAAGTATATCAATGCAATAGAAAACTATTTATCAAGGAGGGAGAGAGAGAGAGAGAGAGAGAGAGAGAGAGAGAGAGAGAGAGAGAGAGAGAGAGAGAGAGAGAGAGAGAGAGAGAGAGAGAGAGAGAGAGAGAGAGAGAGAGAGAGAGCGCATTGTCTCCCTAAGGGGTGCACTAAATAATTCACAAGAGATTGTAAATATATATTTGGTTTTATATTGTCATTGATGTCAAACATTGTGTTCGGCAGGTATTTATATTTTCTCAAACACTATAGTTTGAAAGTCTTCTATTTTTGGAGATTTAAGATTGTGTGTTGGACAATTTAGTACTACTGAACCTATAAAAAAGTGGAAGAAAAGTATGCATTCATTTCTATAGAGTAATTTAAGACAAGTCTATATTTAGTAGAAGACAAGAATATATTTATTGTTACAGAAGAATGGAAGAGAGGTATGTATTCAATGCTAGATAATAGTGGAATATAGGGATTTATTATGTAGATTTTATTTTTTTCTTCTAAGTTATTTTGTTAGGTATAGAGGTCATTGGTTTTTTTAGGACTTTAGTGGTTCAATGTTAGAGTTATGTAGTTTAAGATAATAGGCATTCATTTGTTTTTTCCTGAATGTTTCTATTCTGGAAGTCAATCTTGAAGATATGTAGATGTGAATTGAATTGTATTGTGTTTTGATCTTGGTTGTGGTGTTTCCTTGCAATCCATAAATTATTTCTTATGATCTAGAAATAGTGCCTTCAATTGTTACAATTAAGATTAGTTCTTGGTCTAGTTCAGAAATGCATTGTGTCAATTTTTGCTTTGGATTGTTTGAAAATAACATGGCTTCTAAGTTGGTATGTGGATCTCACCGTTCCATGTGGAGGTCTAGATATAGTTGGAAATTTAGGTGATTCTTTGTGAAATATATCTACATATTTGTGTTGGTTAAGGAATTTTTTTCAGTAATTGAGAATCTAGAATTAGGCTATGTGTACTATTTTCATGGTTGCTCTCACTCTTAGAGTGGATCATGTTTCATATTCCTAGTTTGAGTATTATATTTAATGTCTATCTCTTATTTCGATGGGTTCATTCTATGTGTAACCTATGTATTTAATGTCTATCTCTTATCTAGTTGGGTCAATGTTAGATATAATATTTTTTATGTCTGGATGATTCAAGTACAAGACCTTATTGTAATTTCCTATTGTCATGGATGACTCATAAGTTAATTATAATATGCTTTTGGCTTGGTCAACCTTCTTGTAAACTTCAATGATCTACCTTGTAAATAAGTATAATTTTTTCTTTAAAAAATGTAAGAGTAAAAGAGATTTAGTTGTGAGTGAATCAATGAAGATATATTTGCAGAGTCAAAAGAGAACACTTTTGTTTATGTGGTTGATATATTGTGATAGTTGCAGAGAAGAAAATGCAGTAACAGTATGATGTCAAGGTTGATGATGTTGTGTAGATCAACTGCATTATAAGGAGAAATTTTCATTATCTATTCTGAAGTTTTGTATGTACCTTGTCCCTTGGATAATATGTCTTGGGTGCACAAGTTCATTGTAGTACCTTGCTACTTTGGCAGTGAGTCTTTATTTGCAAGTTCAAATCACTGAGCTCTTATTTGTATTTAGTGTCATATTGGGAGTGAGAGTTTGGTTGCAAGTCCAGAATAGTGAGCTCCTATCATATTTATAATAATATTATAGGCATCAACGAATTATCTTTGTAGGAAATTTCTTACCATGTTTTTTTACATTTAGTATTTTCCATGTACAAAGTCTTTTTGTTCGTTTGTTTCTAGTTTTATTCATTATTTTCTTAATGTCTTACATGGTGAATATTGAAGGTAGTCAATTAGTTTAGATAGATTTTGGTTTATGCTGATTTAACCCCCCTCTTAACATATAGACACAAATAGACACTTGAAATAGAGAGGTCCAATACAACTCTAGCAAGGAAAGAAGGGGCATTGCCCCAATTTTGCAAAAGATTGTACATGTAGCGACATCTAGCACCACATTCCTGGCCTATAATTGAATCTCAATTATGACATTATTCCAAATTCAGGTTTAAATATATGGAGAAACATTTATATCAATAGATATGTGAGGAAAATGAATAGCATTTGTATATTTCCACTAATTAAGGAGGATTTCCATCCTAAAAGCATGCAAAATTTGTGCAAATTTAAATGTAAGCCAAGAAGAACCCCATACTAAAACTATATTCTAGGAAAGAAGTTCAAGCAAAAAAACCAAAAAAATTATGTATCCATGTCCACAACTAATGGAGTCTTCTACAATACCAAAAGAAATGTATAAAAGTCTCAATTTTACAACAAAATGGACAACAAGGATCTGACACAACTAGATGTCAAAGGTGAGAGCCTAAAGACAAGCTTTGGAAAGGAATACACTAGGAAAAGCGATCTATATTAGGCTAATCAATGGTAGTCCAAATAGTGTAAAATCTATGACACCATGTAAAGTGAGAGGATTGAAAGTGCCACCTGAAGTTCAATGTTGGAACAATGGGAAAGTATGGAACAAGCCAATGATATCCCAACCTACACTTTTAATTACAAAGAGATGTCTTGGGAAAATACCACCATGGCCTAAGGAAGTGGATTCCAACCTTGTGAACAATGTTCAAAGCTAGTACCAACAACACTACATCAAAAGCCAGACAATCTAGGTGGCTATGTCAAATTTGAGCTAGGAAATATTCCCAGGGGTAAAGATTAATGGTATCACAAGAAAAGAGATCTTGAGGAGTACAAATGTCATCTTATGAAAGTACAAAGCATGAAATCTAGCTACATAGTCCACAGGAATCCCCTTAAGAATCCAAACAAATCCATGGATTATCTCTATCTTATGCCCACCAAATGTTGTTTTCCAAAAAGATGTCCTAAATATGCACAACATCCTTCATAATCAAAAGTTTTTGAAAACAAACACCCTTATATGAAGATATATGAACTTGGTATCCATAAGAAATACAATTCCTAAGAATATTTTTCTAATCCTTATTACAAGAAACAGCCCCAATAACCCATTTGGCCTAGCACAAAAACCAAGCTCTTTTTCTATGTTCATAGAAAGCCAAGGTCCTGATAATCCCTAGAGAGACAAAAATACTCCTAGGATACCATTTGAAAGCCACGATGATCAACTTTAGAATCCCTCAAAAATTCAAGTAATATTTTTCCAATGTGATATCAGAGGCCTTGGATAAAGCCCAATAGGAAGAGAAACATGAGTGGTGGCCAAAACATTTGAACAAATATGAAATTTATTATTCAAATAGAGAGACTTGGTAATCCAATAAGAAATATTTTTCTCTATCTATGCTAATACTGCATTCCAAAGATGTACTATAGAACCCTAAAAAGTGAGGGGTATTCCCAGGAGCTGAAAAATATCCCCATGTTGCATCCACACCCACCCATACTTGATAACCAAAGGAAATAGAGTAGGAAGGATATCCTATACCATTAGACTTTTTTCCATTGATTTTCCAACCCGAAACCTAGACAAAAAGTGTCAAGACATTGAAGTGTAACTTGCACATTATGTTCATCATAAATAAAAGTAAGGAAAGATTCATCTACAAAATGGTCATCAACAAACTCAAAAGGTGACTCGGGCAAGTAAATATCCCTAATGCATCCTACCAAAATAGCAGAAGCTAAAAGATATTTGAAGACCAAAATGACAAAGAAATTAAAAGGAAAAGACCAAAGGGAAACTGTAGTAGGGTATGTGCACCAAATTGTGGACCAAAAACTGGACACATGTTTTAAAAAAATCAAATTTCATATAACCCGATCGGGTTATTGAAATTTAAATATTGTACTAGGCTTGGTAACCAAGCCTAGAGACAATATTATTAAAAAACTTTACCTTTATCAGAACATGATTGGGTTCTGAGATGTTTGTAATAACACGATCAGGTTATTAAACATAAAATATTTTCTAATAACGTGATTGGGTTAAAAGATGTTTCTAATAACCCGATCGAGTTATTAGAAACATAATATATTTTTCAAAGCCTTCGGCTTAGGCCATTTCTAATGCCTAAATCGTAGAGCGGTAGAGTGGAGGAGGGTAAAAACACCTAAGATCCCAATCGCGCTTTGAAGCAAACAAGATATCTTCAATAATTTGCACATTTTCAAGCAATGGTGCATCGTAAGAGAGCTATGTATTATTGTTTTTGTTGTTTTTTTAATCATATTAGGTTATGATATTGACGTTTTGTTTTGTTTTATTGATTTAATTCAGATTGATCAAACAACCCAAAAAGAGGAAAAAGAAATGAAAGAACACCCCCCATAAACCCTCCTCAAAACTCTCCTCGTCCACCACCATCACCACTCATAAGCCCTCCTCAAAATTATCCTCATCCACCACCATCACCACCCATAAACCCTCCTCAAAATTCTCCTCTTCCACAACCACCACCACCCATAGACCCTCCACATGTGCCATTAGATCATGTGAATGAAACACAAGAAGACCTCATGCAGTTCCTTAAGCAAAATAGTGCACAAATTAATATATTAGTCATTAGGTTGAAGGCTTCCAGTCTTCAACATCACTCTATCCTCAACACTACATTAGAAAATGTCCAATAGTGCAAATGAGTTCTCTCAAGAGGTGTCAAAATGGGGTTCATGGAGGGATAGGTGTCGTACATATTATGCTGATAGTTTATCATATGAAGATGTGAAAATAAAAGGCATATAAAAATGTGACACATTTTCCCTTTTTACTGATCCTAATACTAGGAATTCCCTATAAGTTAATACAAAATAGTTTCCTATACATTGGTGTGCTCATCGGGGGATGAAATCAACTTTTTTGGGTAGGTGGTACATGTTATTTGACAAACCACCTTGTAATAATAATGAGGTGACTTTATAATTTTTGAGGAAGCTATGCTATGAGTTTATCCTTGGTGAGAAGCCAAATTACTTTGACTTTCATGAGTTCCAGGGTAGAGGGAGAGGGAGAGGCTCTGTGTAGGATAGACCTGGGGCACATAAGATTACCCGACCATAAGAGAGGAGGTGTAATGTGAGAAAATACTTAATTCATGTTGTGGTTCTAGTGGTTGTGAACAAGTCTATGGATATACAGTCTCTTCATGCAGCAAGATCATTGACTGATGTCATTATCCAGCATGACACTCAGTTAGTTGAAGAAGATGGATTAGTTCCTATTCTACCTCCATCTTCATCACATGTGCCATTAGGATCATCCCATTGCACACCAGCTCCATCATCATTAGATGCACCATTAGCATCATCTCATCCCATGCGAGCTCCATTATCATCAAATACACTTGCAGGGTCAAGCCAACCCATTGAGCATATCTACATTAGTTGTAATGGTATATGTGATGGGGTAGATAGTAAGGTCAGTGTGAATGGTTTGACATCCCATTCATGTGTAAATTGTGGGAGAAGATGTCTAGCATCCACTACTGAGGATGTGGCCCTCACAGATGATCTGTTGTCAATGGTGTATTGTATAGAGCTGACACAGGTTTGTTTAAATTTGTGTTTTGACATGTTATTTTAATTAATTACCTAAATCTATTAAAAGTACATAAATTTTCATGTATAGAAGAATCTAAATTGATACATGAATAATATACATTGCAGGGTGCATCTGGTGGTACAAGCACACCAAGGAGTGCTTTTTCTAGTAGACATATATGGGTAGTTCAAAGACCTAAGGTAGTGTTTTATAAATATTCATAAAATTGAATAGTATGTTGTTTTCAAAATATCATATCTTAATAATTTGTATGGTGGTAACTTAGTGTATGCTTTTTTTCTATTTCTTTATGGTCAAAGAGTTTATTCTAATATAATTTAACTCAAGGAATTCACTTCCTTGTCCAGCCATCATGACTCAAATTGATTTGAACTCCTTCTCTCCATCCTTGGACTCAATTCAACCAATGTTGAACTCATACATAGACTCATACCCCAACCAATCGCTTATTGGTTTCTGAATCAGCCTTGAACATCATTAAGAACATGTAACCATCATTCTCTTACTCTTATTTCTTGTTCAAAATCCTGATTGTTCAGTGACTGTGAATATCCTTAATCCTTCAATACACCTCCATGGCCTTCTGAAGACTCCTAGTATATAACTTCTAAGACACCCCAAGAACCCCTCAACTTATCACAAGGCCCTTACCTCATCGCTCAAAGCACATTCACTTGCTAGTTCATTAAAATTTACTCTCTCGTATTTCACTCTCATACTAGGATAGTCCCCATATACTAGTCTATATCTTCACCATAGACAAGAACCCATATACACCCTAGGTTCATAAGCACCGCAAATAGTTTCATCGCTACCCATACCACCTACTTTGATGCAAGTGTCAATGATATGATGATCCAATCACTGAATCCCTTAACTCTCTATAGAGAGTGGAAAACCCTGGCTCTCACACCTTTAAAAATTGATGCAAAACACAACCTCAATAGACCCCATGAGAATTATGAGTTGTAGACAATAGAGATGGGTTCATGGTGAAAGGCTTACTAAGACCCAAGCCACTAGTCTTAGCGCAAAAATGGTTAGAAGGCTTAGAAGCTGATACAATGACCAATCGGGACCTTAGATATCATGGAAGAATCAAAATGGACTTGGTCCATGGACACAATCAAACTAATTAAGACCTTTGAAGGCATTTTCTAAACTGCCCAGTCAAATGCTAGTAGCCATGTCTAGGCAGTACAGTCAAGATAACTTGGGAAAGCCCCAAAAGACTTAGGGATTGAATAATTGATTCAAATACCCTTTACTAAGATACATCTAAACTAGGAGCACCAAGGTTTGAGGGGTCAAAATAGAGGCTAAGTCGAAGAATCTCATACTAGACCATAGAGCTAATTAGGCCTCCACTAAAGAAGGAAGTGCTAGAAAATGGATGGTTTTCCTTCTAAAACCAATTGGAAAAATTATTTATTCACAAAAAAACATCAAATCTAGAATTAGGGCCCTTGGTGTTAGGTTCTCTAGAAGTTATAGACTTCTGTGTATATTCAGATTTGGTGCATACATTGAGATATACACCTAGGGCTCGATCATATGGCCATCTCCCTGCATCAACACAAAAAAAATTGCAGAATCTTTGGAAGAATATTAAAAAGAAGATTTCGACTAGATATTATCCAATTCCCATGGTGGAAACACTTCAAACTTGAAAAACAATGTGAAACACTTAGAAATGAACAAAAACCAGAGTCACAGAGACAAAAATGATGATAACTAGAGTTATAGGTAAGATCTCTTCACCAAACTGGTTGCATTCAAAGGCTAAGACATAGGGGAATTTGTCCAAGTCAATTTTATGAAGATTTGAATCCCATGAACATAGTACATATCCCACAACCATAGTGTACCAAGTGGCTTATAAGTGCCCAAACATGGAACTAGGTCTCACAATTGGATCTCAATGATAGACGAACTCTAAAGCCTTGAACTACAAGATGTCTTGGGTCTCCTTGGGCCAAGAGTTCACTAAGAAAATGAAGGGTCTAAAGTATTCATGAGAGTCCATGTGCTAGGAGGTTCTCCTGCACCATACTCTCAACCTAAAAGCAGTCTAAATCCCTCCATGCTAAGTGTAAACACACTAAAACATACTCACTTCCAAGCTACAATAGTCCTATTACCTGCTGCAAAAGTGGTCCTAAACTTTGACCCCCATGAATAGAATCCACACCATCCTTCTCTAACTATGAATACAAATTTGTTAAAGAATAGTCTTGTGTGTGAAAGAAGAGAAATTTTTAGTATTGTAATAATGGTTCGTAAAATTTGTTTATAAACATGTGATAATAGATTTATAGAGCATAATCATTTGTGGAATTCAAGTGAATGATAATCTTCATTGTAAAATATATATTATATATTTATTTGGTGTTTTATAGGGCTTGTCAGGGGCTCATATTTTTGAGATTAAGGATGTCACCCTTTCTGTCATTGACTTTGGATTACAGAGCTTTCTGGTATCATATTTTGCACACTTCTTGTTTATAGTTTTATTTGAACCCATCCAGTATCATATTATTTATCTTATTTTAATTTTGTTTTTTTTATCCTACCCCTCCAAGCTCGAGGTCATTAGGAAAGAGGAGGAAATCATCAGGGACATTGAAATAAAAAGGTAATTAAGTCCAATTTAAGTATATTTGTTTAAATGTATTATGTACATTTCAATGTAGTCGATATTGATGAATGCACTTGACTTGTTTATTGTATACATGTATAATCCATTGGGTTTCACTGAACTAATGAATGCCCCAGACATTGCTAATGTTCAAGAGAGGGAGGAGGTAACATGTTTTCATATTTACTTTCAATTGCATTCTTGTTTGTTAAAAATATTTTATAAATCATGTTCCTCTATTAGTATGTCATTTGCTATGACTTTTCATACATGAATTGGTCATATCTACCTTAGATGAGGTGAACTCTTCTCAACTTCCTAGAGATCCCTTTCCTAGCACAGGAGATCCAATTGCGGTATGCATTTTCCTTTTAGTCCATGCATTTTTAATTTTTTAGTATTTCTTGTTTATAACATGTATTTTGTATTATTGTTTTTGTTATAGGAACCTTCACCACTACCCATACTTCCTCTACCAAGCCATTTTTCTAGAAGTCCCTCTCACCCATGACAGAGCCCATTTTGTTTATCATTCAGCCCAAGCATACGAGATCCAGCTGAGGCTTCTGTATGAAAATTTATATTATCTAGTCTATACATTTTTTGCATTTTCTAGTATTTCTCAGTCCTATAAAATCTTTTCTATTTTACCATACAGGAAAGGGTCCAAACTGATTCATCAATGGTTTTGACTCCATCCAGTAGAGGAGTTCCAACTCATGTTGTGGTATACATTTTCTTTTTAGTCGATGCATTTTTTATTTTTTAGTATTTCTTGTTTATATCATGTATTTTGTATTATTTATTTTTTCCTATTATAGGAACCTTCACCACTTCCCATCCTTCCTCTACCTCATCATTTTTCTAGTAGTCCCTCTCACCCACGGCTGAGCTCATTTCCTTTATCACTCATCCCGAGCATAGGAGAAAGAGATGAGGTAATCAATAATTGAACTGTCAGTAAATTACAGCCCAATATTTATTTATTTTGATATTATTTTGAGATAATATATATGGCTTAGCATTTGAATTATTCTTGTGTAGATACCTAGTCACCCAAGTGGTATTGTGAATAAGCTCAATTTTGATGATCCACCACAATCATAGATATAT
>MU226278.1:1797927-1825660 GCA_018584345.1 Thuja plicata | reverse complement strand
CCCCCCCCCCCTCTTAGTTATCCTTTGGGACTATTATAACAATTGGTATCAGAGCCAAGTGCCTTGGAGAAGAAGCCTAACAACTTAAGGAAGATCAGATGTCTTCAGAAAAAAAAGCCCTAATTTCAATGGAGAAAATTATCTGGATTGGAAAAACAAAATGATAACACATCTATAGTGTGTTGGATTTGAGATCTTTGAAATTGCTACATAAGAAGTTATAATTCCATCTCTGAAAGACCTTGCAAAGGATCATTCTAGTAATAGACAAAAGAAAACATTTACCAATAATGTAATTGCCAAAGAAGCCCTAATCAACACCTTATCTGACAATGAATTTTCTAAAATCAAGAAGATTGACAGAGCATATACCATATGGAAGTATTTAGAAGATATGTTTGAAGGGGATATTCAAGCAAAGAATGCACACAGGAAGACATGGAAGAAGTAATACAACAGTCTTGAGATGTTACCTGAAGAGAACATTAGAGCTTACAATAAAAGAATAAATGAAGCAGTATCTGGAATCTGAAACAATGGTGGTGAAATATCAGAAGAAGATATAATGAACAAGTTGCTAACTACTTTGACATCAGACTATGAAAAAAAGATCAGTATTCTAGAGGAAACCATACAATTCTCACAAGATTTTAAGAGAGAGACCTTGATCAACAAAATCTCTACATTTGAGATATCAAGATTAAAGACTGAACCTAAAAGTCAAACAACTTTCAAAGCCTCAGTCCATGGTAAGAAATCCTTACACATCTCAAGTCATAATGAGAAAGAAGAAGTTGATGAAGAAATTGAAGAAATCATTGCTATGATTGCTAGAAGAGAAAAGAAAGGAAAAGGAAAATATGAAGGACATCATCCATTCAAATGTTTTTCATGTAACAAGATTGGTCACTTTGCATCTAAGTGTCCCACAAGAGTCATGAAGTTCAGATATGATTACAAACCCAAATATAAGAAGGAATGTTATCATGCTGAAGAAGGTGTGACTGATGAAGATTCAGGAGAAGATGAAATTGGATTCATTGCCCTTAGAGACATGGAAAGGTTTCTTGAGGAAATGGACATTGAAAATGAAAAGGAAGAACAAGAGCTAGCCCTAATTTCCAAAGTAGACATCAGAACTGATTGGATCATTGACACTAGATGCTCTCATCATATGACAGGTGACAAAGATAGATTTGTTCATCTAGACAAATACAAAGGTGGTATGGTTAGATTTGGAGATAACACTCCTAAACCCATCATAAGCAGAGGTTCTATCACTTTGGATGGAAAGAACAAGACTGATGATGTTTTATATGTGGATGGATTACATCATAACTTGCTAAGTGTTGGACAGCTACTTGACAAAGGTTATCATTTGGGGTTCAAAGAAAATAAGTGCATCATTAACAACAAGGATGGAGACATGATTGCATCAGGCTCTAAAACTAAAGGTAATGTTTTTCAGCTCAATTCTGATGTAAGTTGTTTTGTTGCAAAGGTGGATGACAGTTGGCTATGGCACAAGAGACTATGTCATATAAATTTTGATAACATAGTAAAGATCAGTAATGTCAAGGAAGTTAGAGACCTACCAAGTATTGCAAGACCAGTTGAAAAAGTATGCAGGGAATGCGTTATGGGTAAGCATGTAAGGAGTTCTTTTAGAAGCAAGAAAAACTCAGCTAAAAACAAATTGGACCTAGTACATACAGATTTGTGTGGTCCTACTCAAACAAGATCATACTACGGAGAAAGGTATTTCATTTTGTTTGTTGATGATTTTTCTAGGATGATGTGGGTTGTGTTCTTAAAGGAGAAGTCTGAAGCCTTTGAGAAGTTTAAAATATTCAAAGCTAAAGTTGAGAATGAATCCAGATTAAAACTAAAATGTCTGAGATCAGGTAGAGGAGGAGAGTTCAGCTTTGATCAATTTTATGATTATTGTGAAGAACATGGTATTAAAAGATAGTTGAGTGCACCTAGAACCCATCAACAAAATGGGATTGTAGAAAGGAGGAACATGATCATACTTGATACAGTGCACACTATGATGATTGAAGAAAAAGTTGTGCACACCTATTGGAGAGATGCAGTGAACACAATAGTATATACTATCAACAAAACTCAATTGAGGCCAGGCATGGATAAGACATCCTATGAACTTTTGTTTGGCAATGTACCTACAGTAAAGTATTTCAAAATCTTTGGCAACAAGGGCTACATCAAGAGAGATGATGATGTTGGTAAGTTTGATGCTAGAAGTGATGAAGGTATCTTCCTTGGTTATTATACTAAAAGAAAAGCATATAGATGTTTCAATTTGAGATTAAAGAAGATAATTGAAAGCACATATGTTAAGATTGATGAAAAGTTTATGGTTCAAGAGAGGTACTATGAATATGCACCTATGATTGAAGATGAAACCAGACCTAGCAGCAAAGATAATGTTATTGAAGAAATGTTTGATTGCATTGATGTCTCATGGAATGACCCTGAATCAAGCAGAGAAGAATCACAGATTACAGAAGAAGAAGACACAGCTAAGGTTCAAAAATTCACATCTAGATACCACTCTAAAGATGACATCATTGGAGATCAGAGCAGCAGTGTTTTGACCAGATCTAAAGCAAAAGGTCTAGCAATGGATGAAGAGGTATGTTTACTTTCATAGATTCAACCCTTAAGTGTTGAAGATGCTAGTAATGATTCTGATTGGAAGAATGCAATGAAAGAAGAATTAGATCAGATAATTAAAAATGATACATGGGAATTGGTCCCTAGACCCAGTGACCAAAATGTGATTGGAACAAAGTGGGTATTCAGAAACAAGATGAATGAATATGGTACAGTAGTTAGAAATAAAGAAATATTAGTATGTAAAGGATATGTACAAAGAGAAGGAATAGATTACACTAATACATTTTCCCCTGTGAGTAGATTGGAAGCCATAAAGTTGTTCTTGGCATACACAACATTCAAAAACTTTAAAGTTTATCAAATGGATGTAAAATCAGCTTTTCTGAATGGTGATTTGAATGAAGAAGTCTACATTGAACAGCCTGAAGGATTTAGTCTTTCAGATGAGCTAGACATGGTATGCAAATTGAAGAAAGCACTCTATGGTCTTAAACAGGCCCCAAGAGCTTGGTATGAGAGACTTGACGGTTATCTTACCAAGATTGGATTCAAGAAAGGAGCAACAGATTTTAACCTATTCATAAGAGAAACACCTGATGCATTATTGCTAATTGCTATATTTATTGATGACATTATCTTTGGGGGTAATGACAAGCTCAGTAAAGCATTTGCAAAAGAAATGCAGAATGAATTTGAAATGAATATGATTGGTTCTATAAAATACTTTTTGGGACTAAATGTAAAGTAAACAGATAAAGGTATATTCATTAATCAGTCTAAATATGTGAAGGAAATACCGAAGACTTTCCATATGGATGATTGTAAGCCAGTATGCACTCCCATGATAATTGGAAGCAAGCTTTCAAAAGATGATGACTCAACAATAGTTGATAAGACATTGTACAAATCTATGATTGGTAAACTCATTTATCTAACTCAATCTAGACTTGACATATCTAATGCAGTTGGCATTGTTGGAAGATTTTCAGCTGAACCAAGCAGAGTCACCTAATGGCAATCAAGAGGATATTCAGATATCTAAAGGGAACTATAGACTATGGTTTATGGTATCCTAAATCAAAGAAAATAAAGCTTCATGTGTATATAGATGTAGATTGGGAAGGTTGTCTTGATGACAAGAAGAGCATTTCAGGAGGAGCAGTATTCCGTGGAGACAAGTTGGTTTCTTGGATAAGCAAGAAGAAGGACTGTATTTCTCAGTCAACAATAGAAGCTGAATATGTTGAAGTAGCATTGAATTGTTCAACCATGGTTTGGATCAAGCAGATGGCTAAAGACTTTGGCATTTAGGTTGATTATCCTATTGTTATTCATTGTTATAATACTAGCACTATCAACATGTCTAAGAACCTTGTGATGCACGCAAAGACAAAACACATAGAGATCAAGTACCATTTCTTAAGAGAAAAGTTTGCTAACAGAGAAGTTAAATTGGACTATGTGAACACCAAAGTATAGTTGGTAGATATTTTCACAAAGCCCTTATAAAAGGATACTTTTGAGTATCTTAGGGAGAAGTTGGGAGTAATTCCTTCTCCTAAGTCTGGTTAGAAGAAGCAGCAAAGACATTAGTCATTAAGTGACTGATGAATGGTTAACTACTCTACTTCTGGAGTAGTACCTGTACCTAACAGAATATGGCGCCCTTTTCCATTGATGTCAAAGGGGGAGTATATAGTAAGGAGGAGTATGTACTAAGGGGGAGCATATACTCAGAGGGAGTATATACATGGAACAAAAACATAGACAGAGGAACTACAGTAGTTTAGAGAAATATTTGTTGAGGATATTGAAAAGATTGTAAAAGAAAGAGGACACCATGAACAGAGGATGTTTTTTATATCATATCTTTCCATCAATGTCAAAGGGGGAGATTGTTGGAGATTTGATTCTAAGTAGTTGATTGATTGTATGTTTGTCATTGATGACAACATATAATACACAGTAGTAATTTTGTATGTACTTATTAGAATGATGATATGAAGACTTGCATGGATAGATACATGTTATTGACATGTTTATTATGTTATGTTCATACACGTAGACCCAAATATGATGTTTCAGTAAAGTTATGTAATTCTATTATTGGCAGTTACAATTCTGGAAGTGTAATGGTTTAGGGCCAACGTATATCACATGTTTCTTGAGTTGCACCTATCTTTCGTATATGTGTGTGTATATTAATGATTATTTATGAGTTTATGATATTAATCAAAAGGCACCAAATGTTTTCCAAGAAGATTGCAAAGTTAGAGTTAAATTGGTGAGGCCAACTTAGTGAAGCATCGCGTCTATTTGGTTTATACTTGCACAGTTGTAATTATGCTTGTGTGCTTAGTAGAGCTGATAAGGATGTTATGAAGAGTTGTCTTATAGGTTCCATGATCTCATAATATGAGGAAGATACTTTTAGCAAGTCAAAGGTGACACGCTAAGTGTGAATGATATTAAAAGATAAGAAAGATGTACAGAGCAGATTATCAGAGTTGGTTCAATCATCAAGAGTCTATGTGAATAAGAAGTGAAAGATTGTAATACACTGGAACTGATCAAGACAACAGGTCTACTCTATAGTTCATCATCAGATATAGTGCATATCTATTATACAGAAGATTGTAGCCTTCACCATCAAGTAGTGAGCTTTTGGACAGTGAGTCCACCACCCATAACAGGGTTACTTATAAAAGACTCCTAACAGGGGCCGACCCTTAACCAGGTCACTATACTTATTGCATTGTATTGTACAACTCCTAACAGGGTTGAAATATCTTCTAACATGGATTACTACAAACAAGTATAGTTTATTGTGGGTGCTAATTGCCAACGGGTTTTTTACCATTTGGTTTCCCTGTAATCAAATTGTGTGTTGAGTACTGTGTTATCTGATTAAGAATTTACTTTGTTGTATTCTAAAGTTAAAGAAGTAAAAAGAACTAAAGTTATTGATAATTGATTCACCCCCCCTCTCAGTTATCCTTTGGGACTATTCTAACAGTTTATACAAATATAGCATCAGCCGTTTATACATTATTGTAAATCTGCCATCTATTGCTATATCATTGTAATTCTGCCAGCCATTGCTTTATCATGGTAGTCTATCAACCGTTGATTTAGCATTGTAGTCTGTCAGCCATGTATACAAATATACATTGCTATTCTATCGGCTATTATTGTATTATTGTATTAAGCCATCCAATTATAGAAGTTTAAAATGGATTTAATTCTTTGTCATAAAAGAATGCGTGCAGGTTAGGGTTACGTAGAAAATAGAAATATTTGTACAAGTATACCATTTATAACATAGTACAACATAGTATAACATTTAGAATATCATTTATAACATAGTATAAGATTTAGATTATTTATACAAGTATAAAATTTAAGTATAAGAAATTAAAGTATAACTTAAAGTATGTATAAGAAATTAAAAGTATAACTTAAAGTATGTATAAGAAATTAAAGTATCAAAATTATACTTTAAGTTATACTTGTATAAAGAAATTAGGTACCTTTCAGGATGATTGAAATAGGTTTTAGCTTCTTAGAAGTTAAGATGCAACTTCTAGATTTTAGATTTTTCAAAAAAATTTACACTTAGTTAAATTTCAAGCTCGTGAGATTTACAGAGCATTGTGTTTTGGCATGTGAAATTTTGTGTAACTTTAAATATGTTCCTTACATGTTTGGTGGAGGTTATATGGTGCATTTAGATGCTTTAATAGGGTTAAGATGTGTGTAGAAAGTAGGATTAGGCTTTAGGATTGTCTAGGAGGATCAGGACCATTCTAGGCCTCCCTAAATGTTCCTAATTTTCCTTAACATCCTTAAACTACCTTATTATTTCATATTATTTGATGCAGTTCTCAAATTTGTTTATGATGTGTTTTCACTACATGTATGATGTATTTATGATGTGTGGGTTAAGGGTAGAAAACCTTAGAACACTAAGTGAGTGGCTCTTAGTGTGGGGCCGAGGCCCTAAGTGGCTAGAACCAGGATAACCGACTGAAGAGTTATTTAACAAGTGAAAATTTAATTAAACTTATGGGAATGGGTTCAAAAACTAAAAAAATTTAATGTATGCCTCACCCATGCAATTAGAACTAGTAAAGGATATGGATGGGAGTGGGAGAAGGTACCTATGTGCAAGTACAATTGAATGGCGCTTGTCTGTATGAAAGGCATTCAATTCAGAATGTGCCTACTTGGGGGCCGGGGCCTGGAGTGGCTAGTACTAGGACAACCCAAGGGGTGAGGGCTATGTGATGATAATCACTTAGGTTGTTTCTTAGAGTTTATACCAAGCCTTAGAACCTTTAGGAAAAGATTTTATACTTTGATCTTCTTTCATTTGCTATTTGGGAAAGGTTACCCAACCCTAGGTATGGCCTAGCTAACCCTTCTTTGAGGACCTTGGTGTTTATCTCCTCACATGGGGGAGTGGGCCTTTTTTCTATCCACGTGGTTGGGTGGTAAATATTTTATCGAGGTATCTTTTGCGGATATGGTGCTTGAGGATTCATGCTTGCATAAAGTTCCAATTTTGAAGAATGAAGACTTTATCTTTCAGGATGTAAAATTATTGTTACCTCCCAAGAGGAGATGAATGTAATGTAATCATAAATGTACTTCAAAATGATGTATTTGGAATGGGTAGACTTAGGGTAAAGGAAAAGGGAAAGCATGAACTTTATGTATATGATGTTGGAAAAAGAAAAGGATTTTTTAACATTCCAAGTAAAGTAGTATGTTTCTCATTATTGTTGATTAAGTGAAAAGCTATTGAAAAACAATTGTAATATTTGTAATGTATCAAATGATTTAGACGATTCTATTTTATTTAAAAGTTATCTCATTCATAAAGGATACTTAGGAATAAAAAATGGATTTAAATGGCAAATTGAAATGAAAGTACTTTGTATTTCTTTACAAAGAATCTGCAAATGTTGAGATGTAGTTTGCTTAAGAAGTAAATCAAGTTTCTAGTAAACTAAACTGAATTAAATAAATTGTGCATTTATTTAGAAGGGAACCTTGGAGGAATCTAAGTTAAACTATGTTTCGTTCATGTAATTCTTTAAAAATTCAAAATTTTTCATAAATCATTACTTAGGTTTTCTTTTATAAAGATAATCTTTGTTCTCTTCCCTGATTCCCTTGCGGGGCATGACATGCACTCCATGAGTTAAGTGAATTTATGTTTGTAGGTGTATCTTTCATTCTCTATATAATGTTCCTTGGGTACACCGAGGTATTCATTTTGAGTAGATTGGTCTCATTGTAAATTAAATCCATCTAAGGTGTCTTTATAAACCTATGGTTGATAAGACTCATGACCTATGATAGGATAAGTAGGTTTGATTTTTTTGGTCTAATAAAGCTCCTAATATAGGATCTAAGGGTCTTCTAATTCCTTTCAATAGGTCTGGAGGTTATAATAGCAACATTTTGTAACATTGTTAAAAGTTGCACAAATGTTGTCAAGCAACTTTTAAAAGTTTCTATGCAACTTTTTCATTATTTTTGTTTCAAAATGTTCATCATGGGACAAAACCATCAACTCCATCAGCTCTAGTTGGTTTGGTAAATTCTAGGGGTGACATTTTTTTATTGTAAACCTTGAAGAACATTCTTGCACAAGTCAAACCGAAGTGTTCCCAAGGTGCACTAAGCCAAATTGGGTAGCAATTTTTAGAGAGCCATATCTTAAACCTCGTGAGAGATATCATAGGTCTGTGAATTGAAAAAGGACCATCTTGGTAAGGTATACAAGCATGTGGCTTAGTTCTGGGAGATTCCACACATATTCTATTTTCCAACCCGATCTTAGTTGGTGCAAAAAGTTTCATTGTTGCTCACTTGAAAGTTGGTCAATGGTGCATCTTTCAAACCATTCATCATGGGACCAAACCATAAGCTCCATCCTCTCTAGTTGGCTAGGTAAATGCTAGGGGAGACCCTTTTTGGCTTGTGAAACATTAAAATCATTCCAACGCAAGTCAGACTAAAGTGTTCCCAAGGTGCACTAAGCCAAATTAGTCAGCGATGTTTGGAGAGCCATATCTCAGATCTCATGAGAGATATAAGAGATATGTGAATTGAAAAAGGACCATCTTGGGAAGTCCTACAAGTACATTTATTAGTTCTAGGAAAATCCACTTGGATTCCATTTTCCAACCCGATCTTGGTTGGTCCAAAAAGTTGCATTATTTCTCAGTTGAAAGTTGCTCAATGGTGCATCTTTCAAACCGTTCATTGTGGGACAAAATCGTCAGCTCCATCAGCTCCATTTGGCTAGATAAACACTAGGGGAGACCATTTTTTTTTTCAAAATATCAAGAATGTTTCGGCGCAAGTGAGACCAAAGTGTTCCCAAGGTGCACTAAGCCAAATTGGGCAGCAATTTTTGGAGATCCATATCGCAGACCTTGTGAGAGACATCAGAGATTTCTTAACTCCACAAGGACCATCTTGGGAAGGCCTACAAGCATGTGGATTAGTTCTAGGAGATTCTGTTATTCCCTGCATCCCCATCCCTACATTTTGTGTATAAAATGTTGGGTCCCCCCTTTTTTCTTTTGCTTTGCTTTTTGCTGCGGCTTTGCCTTGTCTTTCTTTTCCTTCTTGTCTTCTTTCTCCGGGGTTTTCTTCCCCGGGGTGTGTCATTTTCATGGTTTGTTTTTCCCCTCCGGGATCCCAGATCTCAGAGGTTGCCTTTTGCTTGGAAGTTACATTTTGGACTCTGGGATTCATTGTGATGATGTTCCTAAGTCTTAGGAATATCATCGTAAGGAATCCCTGGGCCCGGCATCCAGATGTTTTGCCTAACCCAAAATCTCCAGAGTGAGGAGGATTACTTTTTACCGCGGGTATAAATAGACTCACCTGTCATTTTCACACTTACCGCAATTAAAATCTTCGAGCACATAGAGTGATATAGAGCGATTTTCAAAGCAATTAGCAGAGCAGTTATAGAGAAAATTTGTGGTCATCAAAGCTTAACACCTTCTACTGTTCACAGACGTACGCTGGTGCTCCGTGGTGGTGTTCTCGACAGCTTGATGATTCGAAGTTGTTGCAGAGTTCTCCTGGTAATCTTTCCCTTCCTCTGCCTTCTACGTTTTTAGGTTGGTCTCTCTGCTTCCCTCCTCTTCCTTCTTGCTTTCATTTTCTGGTTTTCTTTGGGTTTGCCTATTTTTGTTTTCGTTTGCTTTGTTTCTCTGTTGTTTCTTTGGTCTTCTGGTTTTTCCGGTTGCTAGTGGCTTGGCTCTGCCAAAAGGTTGTCCGCCTTCTGTGCAGATGAAGATAGTCTATAAATAATTTGTAAGCAGCCTGTAAATAGCATGTACATAATGTAAGTCGCTATATATTCTTGTTTCAGCTTTGTCTAGTTTTTCCCGCGGGAGTCACCCATGTGTATATTCATGTATATATGTATATTCCTATAGGTAACCCTTGTATATATCTCTCCTTTCCATGTATATACCCTTTGGCTCTCTGTATATCCTTCTAGGTGGCTCGACGAGCTGGTCGAGTTGCCCTTGTTGTTAGTTTTTCACTTTGAGTTTGCTTCGAGGCAGAAAACCACCTGTTTGAAACTCGGCTCTCGACCGGTTTCAAACAGCCAGTTTTCTCTCTCCTCCATCAAGGCTACTAGAGCCTTATTTATTTCCCATGCATGCAATCACTTTCAACCAAGTGGCTTTCCCTTTTCGCGCAATCAAACAGTCACCTCCACCGCCAGTCCCATCACATCTATTCAATGCCAGCGCACGTGGCGTCCACGTGGACTTGCTTCCACATTCTTCTTTACTAACGGTCATTGCTCCAGGCTCTGGGCCCCCTTTTTCCATTCATCCCATTTCTTTGTCAAGTGTGACAAAATTTCCTGGACCCGGAGATATAATGAAAATGCTAAGTTTATGTTTTGCTTTTCGGGTACTTATGCGTAAAACTAACTTTTCAGGAAAAGCAAACGGCGTGATGATGAGAACTCTGGACCCTGGAGTTATTATTTTATTTTGATAATTATATTCTGACGGTCGCTTTGTCTCATAGGTCCGGACTTCATTTTACAACCATGTCTGAAGCATCTGCATCATCTCCTCCCGGAAGTCCAGAGTTGCCATCCACAACCGAGACCAGGGCAATGGAAAAGTCTAAGATAGAGAAGGCCCTGGCAAAGCTTCCCCTCACCATGAAGTATATGCAGGGTGAGGAGATTGTAGGCTCAAAGATTGAGTCTCAGGTAAAATTTATGACCAACCCCAGCGTCAGAACTTGGGCAGAAATGCAGGCCCTAGTAAAGATAATGCATATCTAGTGACAGGCTGGAGACACAATTGCAACCAACGTCAGAGGTTCCAGAATTCTCCCGGAAGCTTTCTTCCCATGCTCCATGTAGTCTCCAGAGCTTTTTCTCACTCTGGCGGCCCACTACAACTCTTCTGTCCAGGCCGTCATGTTAGCACCTGCGGAACCTACGGGATTCCCCACTCCATTGGTGTCCCTTGACCCAGTTACTTTCCAAGAAGGCCTGGGTATCCCACAATTTGAGAGGTCCTCGGTGGTCACAAGGATGGAGGCCTTGAAACAATTCAACCAACTGGAGGACGCCACCCAGGTGTACATGAACACCAATTGGCTAAAGGTCCCGAAGAGGGATCCAAAAAGAATGAAGATAGATATCCCCCGCTACGAATTCAAGGAAAGCATCCAAATGGGGATGATAGCATTGGCCCGGGTATTTGGGAAACCCTCTACCCAGGAATTTGCAAAGTGGATGTACTATTTCCTCCTGGGCATCTCCACTAAGGGAGAATTCTTTGACTGGGCGACCATTATCTCCAACCACGTCGATTCCCAGTTCTTGTAGCTGAACAAGAAGAAGAAGTTCTACATGACTTCTTATGTTTTCTGGGCTTTGGCCCAACAAAGGCCCCACTCCAATGGCCTACTTACAGATGGTATTCTTAGACTTGGCCGGGTACAAAAAGCACCGTGGGACCATTTCTCACATATTCAATGGGAAGCCAGCTTCCCCAGTTACTGCTGGGTAAATGACTCCTTCATTTACTACCATTTGCTCACACTCACCCGGGATGCCAGATACTGCTTGTCTACTGAGGTGATGAAATTGGTTAGTAGTTATGGGCACTACTACATCCAGTTCTAGCAACACACTTACATTAGGGTCGTTGGCTTCTCCGGGAAACTCTACTTGTTGCCCAAACATTGCGGGGACAAGATCGTGTTGTTGGAATATTGCCGGCAGATGATGGAATTACAAGCCTTCTTGGCCCTCAAGAAGGTCCCCAATGTTTCATTCCCAATCTCTTGTGGGAACTACACCTACACTCTGGCCGCCGCAAAGGAGGTAATAATGAGCTTCAATGTTACAACTTGCATGAATTTTATCTGGCGCGGAGAAATTTTGATCCGCATGGAAGAATTGCAACGGCACTGCCCCAGGCTTCAGAGCCCCACCACGCACAAATGGAAGACTTCTGGGTAGATCATCAGGATGACATGGATGTGCGCAGCCGGCATTACGATGGAATGATGGCCAGAATGATGCAAGAGCTAAAGTTCCGGAGGTTCCCTGTGAGCTTTTTAGACGACGCCCCCACCATAGATCCCTAGTATAAAGAAAATGGGATTGACAAAATTCCACTAGCGCCAATGAATTGGGCTATCCAGAGGAGCACACAATTGAGGACTTCACTCGGGAGGTGGTCGAGAGAAGTCATGCCTATTTTAAGAAAGCATGCCCTTGGAGTGCACACCTAGCCTCCTGGCCGGTAACAAAAGCACCACCACCGGTACCAAAGTTGACTCCGGGGGTTGAGAATTTTGTGCAAGGTGCAGATAAAGGAAAGGGGATAGAGACAACTCCCCCAGTGTAGCAAGTCCCCATCCAAGAATAGATTAGGCAATCTGTAGCAGCCTCCCAAAAAATGAGGGAGCAGTTGATCACAAGGCTTGCCTCTCCCCTGCTAATGGCCGGACCAATTCATCCTCCTTCCTCCCCATCGCTAGCAGCCTTAATGGCGAAGGCGACGGGGGTGGATTCTATGGAGACAGTAGTAATAGAAGATGCGGGGCCACCTCTGATCACCCAGAGGAAGAGAAAGCACATCGAACAGCCCAAGGCAGAACCAGTGCCAAGGGCTTCCCTCCCAAAAGAAGTGAAAATCCTTTCTTCTAGTTCCCCGAAACCAGAGAAGGAAACAGAACCGGTAGACATCCCAGCCAGTCCCCCTCCAGAAGAGGAGTTTGACATGTTTGCAGCTGATGAGTTTGGAAATCTGGAAGGGGATGATACACAAGCGGGGATAGAAGTCCCGGAGCAAGAACAAGAGGCTGTGGACCTGGAAGACCGGGAAGAAGAAGCTGCGGGACAAGAAGAGCAGTGAACAGAAGAAAAGAGGCCAGAACTGGAGATTATCTTCGAGGCTTCAGGAATAGAAGGTCCGGGAGTGGGCCAACAACTGCCGAGTGAACCAAAGGCATCCACTGGGGAACCCAGACTTGGAACTTTGGGACCAACCGTAACCCCATCTGCCTCGTTCCCAAGGCCACTCCCGGGGGCAACCTTTGGGTGGGTGATCACAGCGGCCCAAACTCTGAATCTTGGCCTGATCCTGCCCCCACTACCGATAGATGAAGAAGAAGAAGAGCAGTATGAAGAGGAGATCCCCGAAGAAGTCGATCAGGGTCTAAACACATCAATTGACATCAGAGACCAAGCTGAGGAGATCAAAATTAAAGAAGATGTCGCTACAGAAGAGGTTCCAGCAGGGAGGGAAACAGAGGAAATAACTGTTGAAAAGGAGAAGCCACCACCGGACACCGGGAGAGGATCTGAGGAACAAATTTTGGTAGGGAGGCCACCTCTCCCACCTCCATGGTTGGCAGAGAGAAAAAAAAGGAAAGCCCAATCCACTCCAATAGTCCCTATCTCCCTGGCTGAAATGATGGCCTTAGCTCAGGCCCCGCCAAAAGCAAAGAAGGCCTGGACAGTTCATACCCTTCAAACAGTTGCGGTGGTGGCAACACCTCCCCCAGACACCGATGAAGTGACCGTGAATCCTGCGGATTACAATATCACAGAGGTATCCTTGGGCAAAAGAGGAAAGCAGGGCGAAGTAGACCTACTGAAGGAGGCAGCTCAGGCAGTGGAGGCCTGATATGAAAAGGAGGCCTAGAGGCTCAAAGATGAAAAGGAGAAGAATGCAAACCTTATGGGGTTGCTTACAGAGCTAGCCCTACCCCTCAATGCCGCCCCTCCACAGACCTCCACATCAGAGGAATTACCGCAGAGCGACATAGACTCCCTGCGAGTAATGAAGAAGAAGGCCCAGGCAATAGATGATTGGGTCGCTCTACAAATAGGAAACACCTGACATTTCCTAGCGGCCACTCTCCTAGATTTGTATACAGCCCAACAGATTATTTTACAGGCAGAAGCACTGATTGAGCAGTGGGAGAGTGACGCCGAGAATTACCAGGCATGGAAGGTAGAGTTTGAAGAGCTCCTCACCTTGGGAGAAGACATAATTTCTGAATCTGGAATTCTGGGTGAGGAATCATTTGATTTTGTAAAGGCTTAGCACTCCAGATTGGACCTCACATTGGAGGTAACCAAGCAACTGGTAGAGTCTTTATAGGAAAAGTTAAACACGATGAAGTATTCTTGTAATTTATACAAGTCATTTGTAACAAAAGCTTCCGGGGTTGATCCCCTTGGCACGAATACTTATACCCCCGAGGAGTCAGTGTTGGGGAGTTTTGATGAAAAGATGGCATCTCAGTATGAATTCCTGGAGGGGATGGATGGGGCCCGAATGGCGAAGTTGACAAAAATGGTGCTTATGGGCCATGATGCCGCAAGGATGGTAGATGAGTTCTGAAATAATGTTCCAGACTTGGCAGAACAAGTTGAAGTGGCCAGGCACAGAAGGGCCAGCTTAAGGAAGATTGATGAAGATGGCATTTTCTGCATCCTTCAGGCTTTCAATGATAATAAACAGCCTTGAGCGTTCTCTGGGAACCAGAGAAATTTGAGCATTAAGCATTCTTTATTCTTTTGGGGGTGTAAGTTCCCGTATCCTAGAGTTCTGGATCCACAATTCTGTATTCTTTAAAGTGATCCGTGTCCCGGTCCCCGAGGCCAACCGGTCACTTGCAGAGGTGGTTAATAAAGACTGTCAGAGGGTAGTTAGACACATCAAGAGGCATTGGCTCGGCAGTTGGTTTCTGACAGGGTGATCTTCTTGAAGTGCCGTTCAAAGGTAGACCTGGCACATTGGAGACAGGGTGCCACATTTCCCATTTATGAGGCATGTAGCCTCGGTCCCTGGGGGACCTACTTTCTTCTTTCTTCTCTCCGTCTCTCTTCTCGAGGCCGATTCTTCTGATGTATATTCTTGTCTTCTTCTTCTGACATAGTAGACCTATTCCATCTCTAGGTCTTTTGTAGGGTGGCGTAGGTACTACCAGCCCTCAGATATTGTATTTTATTAAAGCATAGTAAAATAGGGTTAGGGTTAGAGAGTTGTATAAATAGGCAAATCGGCCCATTTCCAAGGGTTGGGAAAATTGATGATTTTGTTTTCCACAAGAAATAGCAAAGTGATTTCTGATTTTAGTTGCAGAGATCAATGCTCTATTGTTCTGTTCTTGGTAGTTAGATGCTCCCTTAGAGCCACTATTGTATCGCGCACCAGTGCTTGCTGGATTAAACATTAATGAAGAAGGAAGGATTCTTGGCAATGAAGTTGTTAACATCTCTGCTTCTGAGTTAATGGTATTTCATATTTTAATGTTCTATATGTCCTTCACTCTGATATGTTAAAGTAGATTAACAACCTCTTTATTTCCGCTACTAATAAAATTCTAACTGATGGTTGTGCATTTCTTCAGTATTTAGTGTAGTCTTTTAGAGTGTTGTCGATGTTCTGGACTTTTCAGCATGACTGTAGTTAGATAAACATTTCTAACCCCGCAGGATCTTTTTTATTTTATTCGCTAAGTGTAGAATGCTTCAGGAAACCCTTACCATTCTGAATCTCTGAAGGAATGAGTTGAAGTAACCAGCTATCCCCCTCGAAAATAGTCACCTCTCCCAACCGAACCCCGCACCGTCGTGACCTGACACCCAGGTGCTTGAAGGCCCTAAGAATTTATTTCCCCGGACAGCCTTTGCAGGCGGAGTTGGTTGATTTCTCTGGACTCCGGAACCCGGTGACAACTTATGACTGTTGGCGGGCCCGGTCAGCAAAACCCCATCAACAGAAACTGGCGCTAGAAGGAGGGCATGAACTCATCCCCCTCCTGAGATTCTAATTTTACACCTCCTGAGGGTTCTTCGAGTTGTATTTTTAGGAGACAAGCCTTTAGTGGGATTGGGTCCTTTTCCCCAGCTAAATTTGAAAGAGTCCTTAGGTCCGCCCTGAACCCCGGAAGGTTTGTCAAACTCGAGCCTCCTGCTCGAAGGAAATAGACGTCGAAAGTCATACCAGCCACTTTTGTGTGGGGATCTACCATATCTCTGAATACTCAAACTCCCCAGATGGTCCCGGCAACCAGTACCCAAACTACCCAACATATAGTTCCCCCAATGGCTGCATACTTTGGAAACACTGGGTCCCCAATGGGCACTTTTCTGGGTGCAATCAACGACTTACCTTCTCACCCGGAGAAGATTTGCCCATGATATGAGAACTTAGGCTCACGGACTACAGAAGAACATTTACAGGCATACAAAGATGCCATGAATCGACACCGGATCCAACATGAAGATGTTGTGACCCGCATGTTTCCCTTATCCTTAGGACAAAGCAAGTTGAACTGGTACCTAAACCTTCCCGCCAACTCCATCAATACTTGGCAGGATATGGAGGATGCCTTCTTGGCTGCCTTTTGTGTGTATGTGGACCCAGCCTGGTCCCATAACTAGTTCATCTCCATTCGGAAGGAACCCAACAAACCTCTTGCAGCATTCAACCATAGGTTCCAGTGTGCCTTGAAGAGGTGCACAGGCCCTTTCATCCCATCGCTAGATGTTACTATACAGACCTACCTTAATGCGATGGACCCTTTCGTTGCCACCCTCCTCTGGAGAACAACCACCACGGGCGACCGGGATACTTTGGCAAAAGTCTACAACCTGGCCTTAGAGTTGTCCTGCGGTCTCAATAAATCCCCGGGCAGGATTGGACAGAATACACCTTTCAACATGATCCCCGGCGGAACTGCTTATGCTGGGGGCTGCAATCCCAATCTGGCAATAGGTGCCCCCTCGATGGCGATGAATCCCCGGCCACCTTTGATAGACCAACAGGCGCGATATGTTTACCCCTCCCAGACCTAGATGGCATCGGGTCTGGAAGTCTTCCCTTGGAATCAACCACAGAAGACACAACAGACTCAGACGCAACTATCCAGAGTGCCCTTTTTCCATTCATCCACGGCTGGAGGATTGTCGCCCTCGACTCCGGTTAATCCTGCCGCCTTTCCGAGAAGCCAACAACAGCCATAGCCATCCCATTGTGATGCTAACACTCAGTTGATCACCAAGGTTGAGTCCTTCCGGCGAATGTT
Source organism: Thuja plicata (assembly GCA_018584345.1). NCBI lineage: Eukaryota > Viridiplantae > Streptophyta > Pinopsida > Cupressales > Cupressaceae > Thuja > Thuja plicata. Next base: position 1,808,395 of record MU226278.1, on the reverse strand, counting down.
GTCCACCCTGACCATGGACATGGGTCAGCTGAAGGCAGGGTCTTACACGCCCCAAAATTCAAATTCCCAGAGGGGAAATATCTTCTCCGGCCAGTGAAACAACAATGCCGGGGGAAAGAACTTCAACAACGGGCCTAGACCCAACCAATAACAATGGAATAATAACGCCAACACCTGAGGCCCACCTGCGAACCAGAGCACCAACCAAAATGGTGCTGGACCATCCCATTTTACACCAGTCACAGACTTCCAGCCCATGACTAATTGGTGTTGACTGCACGATACAGGTTTGCACAATGAGGTGAATTGTGCCACTTTGGAGAAAGTCATAATGATCTCCCAGCTAGACAAGCAACAATCGCATGATACCGCTCCCCCAGAGCCCCCTGTCCAAGAGCAAACCCACAGTGCCTTCACTTGTGACACCATCTTCTTTGGTACTTTCGGAGAAAATGAAGAAGAATGTGAGCTACAGGGATTCTTTGATGAATCCATTCCACCCTTTGAGGCCAATGCCTTTACCAACCCACGGGCTCCATACAACACCCGGGGCCAGGGCGTAAAGGACTAGCTTACATGCCTATACCTCCTACCAAAGATACTCCTCCTCCCCAGAGTAATAAAACTGATCAGCCCGTCCCTCCAAAAGGTCCTAGCTCTAACCAAGCAAAAGATCTCACGGAGGAAAATCATCAGTTCCCGGGGGAAAGATTTGATATTACGAAGGCGTTAGAGCAGACCACCACCTCCATGACCTTGATGGAGGTTTTGTTAAATTGCCCTGAGCAGAAAATGTCCCTTCTGAAGCTCTTAGGGAACCCGAAAGCAGTCAGCCGCCCACCCAAGATGGTCTCATTCGAAGATGCTAATGCGGCTATCTTCTGGGGAAATAATGAGGATCCTCCCTTTCTACTAGGCCTGAACATTTATGGCAAAAATATACACAACTGCCTAGTAGACTCCGGAGCTTTGGGTAACATCATGCCCTTATCCATTTGTCAGAAGCTCGGACTCCACCCCACCCCCTCTAATGGCGTAGTGATCCAACTAGATAAGACTGCTATAAAAATGGTGGGGGAATTGAAGAATGCCTAGATACACCTTATCCAGGACCCCAAGATAGCCAGCATCATTGACATCCAAGTGGTTGACATCCTAGAGACTTACGGGATGTTACTAAGTCAGAATTGGTCTAAATCCTTAAATAGATACTTTTCAACTGACTTCACCCACTTGTGGCTTCTGTGGGAAGGAGAATCCAATCAAATCTGGGTCAAAAGCGAACCCCGGATGAAATAGGCTCTTACCGAAGTTGGGAGGGTCAATGAGGTCCTTTTCTCTGAGTCTTCTCTGGGGGTGTACCGACCTCTTGAAATCTTATCATTTGATTTCATCTCTGGAGAGGACCCCGTAGTATTACAAAGAGCACAAGACTTAGAAGAAAAGGTGAGAGTTGAAGTCAACTCTCAAGGCCCCACGACAACCCTTTCCACACTCCTATCCGGCACTTGGTGCTGATTGCATTACCAAAAACATTCAGAGCACGAGTGTGAGCCCTGCCTATCAATCGCTACCCGACAACTTGATATCCTCCAGAGTGAACATACAACTGATTCCCCAGGACCCAGTACTTCTACGAGATGCACTCCTTTAGTGCCATCCGCTTGGGAATCGCCAATTGAAACACCTCTGGGGATAAATTACACTTTCACGCCGGTAGTCCAAGAGAAAATCCCCAAGTCTCCCAGCAACAATCCAAAGAGAACTCCCCCTCCCCAGCCCCAGATTACAAATAATGAATTATGGACCCTTAAGTTTGACAGGTCCCGATCCAAACAAGGTTGTGGGGCTAGGGTAGAATTAATCAACCCGCGAGGGGAATCCTTCCTCGCATCCTATAGGTTGTAGTTTAACTGCACAAACAATGTCATAGAGTACGAGGCCTTGGTCCTTGGACTCCTATTCGCACTAAGGAAAGGCATCACCCACCTCTGGTCTCTGGGTGATTTAGAGTTGGTTGTTAAATAAGTCTGGAGTCAATACACATGTCATGACAAAAGGTTGGCCGCATACCGCAACCGGGCTTGGAGCCTCATTGAAGATTTCGATGCCTTTGGCATTGACCTTATTCCCCAGTGACGGAACCATGTCCCGGATTCCCTAGTCATTTCCGCTAGCACACTTGAGCTGATGGCCGGCTCACGAGTCTAGAGATTTTTAGTTGAGATGGTCCCCACCCCCTCCATTCCAGACAATGTTACTCACTTTTAGGTTTTCAAGGATGATCAACATATCCTGGCCTTCATGGCCAATGTTGGTGTTTTCGAGGATCAGATAGTGGAGGAACGAGACCACGATGACACTGGACAGGGTGATGAAGATGATGGGATCATAGAATTTCCCACCAACACTATCCCTAAGGGGATGGTTGCATTAGAGAGAATCTTCAATTCAGACCCTCGGGCCCGTGAGAAGGCATCATCCTCCCCCGAGGGAGGAAAGTTTGAAAATATTAACATCAGCCAGCCCGGTGAAGATAAAATCATCCACATAGGCACCTCCTGTTCCCTTGAGAAAGAGGAGAAGATTCTCACATTTCTCCAGGAATACATTGATGTGATTGCCTGGGGTTATGAAGACTTAAAGACGTATGACACCTCCATCATGACCCATACCATCCCCCTGAAGCCAGACGCTAAGCCCTTTCGACAAAATAAAAGACCGGTCAACCCCCTAATAGAGCTCTAATTCATCAGGAGGTAGAAAAACTACCGTCAGCTCAGATTATCTTTTCAATCTGGCATACTACATGGGTTGCCAACCTGGTCCTAGCCAGAAAGAACGGTGAGATCCGCCTTTGCGTGGATTTCCAAAATTTGAACAAGGCATCTAAAAAAGATAATCACCCTCTCCCCTTGTTGGATGAGGTGTTGCAGATAGTAAATGGATCCCAGATGATGTCTTTCCTGGATGGATATTTGGGATACAACCAGGTCATGGTCAAATACGAGGATAGAGAGAAAACAACGTTTACCACCAAGTGGGGAACGTTTGCGTATAGAAGAATGCCCTTCGGTTTGATCAACACAAGGGCTACTTTCAGAATGCCATGGACATTGCATTTGAAGGCCTTGTAAATCGATGCATAATCATCTACATGGATGATTTGACCATCTTCTCCCGGGACAGGCGTGATCACGCCGCCCACCTTGCCCAGATCTGTGAGAGATGTCGTTGATATGGAATATCCCTCAACCCTAAGAAGTGCATATTCGGGGTCACCAAGGGAAAATTTCTAGGGCATATCATCTTTAAGAAGGGTATATCCATAGACCCGGATAGAGTTGAAGCATTGCTGAACTTACAGATGCCTGGTAGCAAAAAAGAAATGCGATCCTTCTTCAGAAAAATCAACTCCGTGCTTCAATTCATCACAGGATTCGCAGAGATAGTCAAGCCACTCAACGAAATGATGAAAAAAGATACCAAAATTGAGTGGAGTCCTACAGAAAAATGGGTGTTCGCCCAGATAAAACAAACCATAATGGAGGCACCTGTCCTGGCTAGTCCGGACTATTCCCTTCTGTTTTACATCTACTCGTTTGCTTCGCCGCATTCTGCCACGGCAGTACTAACCCAAAAGGTTAAAGGGGAGGAACGACCAATTGCTTTCATGAGTTCCCCCTCTAAGAATGCTGAAGTCTGGTATTCATCACTATAAAAATAGGCCTTTTCTCTACTTCGCGCCGTGAAGAAATTCTGGCATTATATTCTCCAGAGCAAAGTGCATGCTATCATCCCGGACCAGGCTGTCAAATCTCTACTGATGCAGAGTGACTTAGGCGAGAGATGGGGGAAATGGATGGCCATCCTCTAGGAATATGATTTAGAGATGCAGCCCATGAAAATAGTACGAGGCTAGGGACTAAGTCAAACAATAGTAGAGGAGACTCCCCACATAGAATGTCATACTTACACAGTGGAGTCCATTACCCAAGATCCGTGGTATACCGATCTAGTGTATTTGCTAATAAATAACAAATGCCCGGAGGGATTACCTCCCCATAAATGTCGCACCCTACAAATGAAAAGCGCCCATTTCATGATCAAAAACTCCACGCTTTATCGTTGAAACTACGAGGGAGTGTACCTCCGGTGCATCGACAGGGACCAAGCTATGAAAATAATTGATGAATTCCATGGATAGTTTGGAACCAGGCATGGTTCAGCTGATGCCACTGCCCATCAGATCCTCTGGGCCGGATACTATTGGCCCTATATCTTTAAAGATGTTTACGCTCATGTCAGGAAATTCCATACTTGCCAAACTGCAGCACATCGTGACTGTAACCCAGCCATACCTCTGCAACCAGTCTATGAGGATAGACCCTTTGCCCAGTGAGAATTTGACTTCATCAGGGAGATCAACCCCAACTCGTCTGCCAACCACCGATATATACTGACTTCTACTGATTACTGCACTCGGTGGTCTGAAGCCATATCTTGTAAAAACAATATGGCGGACGTAGTTATCAAGTTCTTGGAAGAAAACATCGTCACAAGGTTTGGAATGCCCTTTGCTTTAGTATGTGACAATGGTCTGGTATTTTCTTCCACACAATTACTTGAATGGACCTACAACTGAAAGATCACATTGAAGTTCTCCAGCAACTATTACCCTCAGGGAAATGGCATTGCTGAATCAACGAACAAGAATCTACTTGAGGTGATCAAACATCTGTTAGAACAAAATCCCCAAGATTGGCACAAAAAATTGAAATTCACCCTCTAGATGGATCGTATTCGTATTAAAGATGCCCTGGGGACATCCCCATTCCACTTGGTTTATGGCCACAACCCTGTATTCCCAGTCAACTTACAGATCCCAGTTTTACAGTTCATGCAGGAATTCAACAACAGGAACAACATTGTGGAGGTTCAGCTGCTGAATCTGGTGCGGATGGAGGAACAACGAGACGCAGCCCTTGAACATTTCGTGTGTCATCAAGCAGTAGTAAAATGATGGTTTGACATAAGACCCCAATACAAGGCTTTTCAGATCTCAGATCTGGTCTTGCTGTGGGATAAGGCCTGGGAGAAGAAAGGAAAGCACACTAAGTTTCAACGGCTCTGGCTTGGACCATACTTAATCTTAGAAGTCTGCGCGGCAAATACTTACCGCCTTAACACCTTGACTGGAGAACCTGTCGCATTGCCTGTTAATGGGCAGTTTCTCAAACATTACTTCGAGTAAGGGTAAGTTTGTCCAAAGTTGTATTGTATGTAAATATCCCCTTGTAAATAGTCTTGTTGGCTGCCTTCCAGGGCATTCTCCCTTTTTGTTTTTGTTGTCTTTGTTTTCTCTTTTGGCTTTCTTTTGGCCCCGGTGTTCTGTTCCGTCTTGTAAGAATAGGAATACTTCGCATAACTTTGGCTTTTGGTGCAATGCCTCCGGCATGGTGAACTCTAGAATTTGTCTTTATCACGGTGGAATCAACCTGGTCTCCAGGATTATTTGCAGGTTATGGAACATTTTCGGGTAATCTCCATTGGGTGTTGTCTCCGGGAGTCTGGCAATCAGTGAACAATAATAATATAAGGAACAAGTAATCAGACATCTTGAGGGTAGATCAGCTGTACTAGTTGGTTGATTCACGTCTGAGAATCCAAAGGAATTCCTTCCAGGTCTAGAGTTTTATCCTCTCTGAATATCTAAATATAGGTGGATAGGTGAAAGAAGTACCGCCATTTGAATTCTAGCTAAGCTTGGGTTCATTGGTGAAAGAAGTACCACCTTCCCCACCTAGAAACAAATAAAGTAATGAGGAAAAGCGGGATGAAACTCTGGTCTCTAGGGGAAAAGAAATTAAATTGATGACTAGTTCGATGTAATTAGTACCGTTTCTCTATTTCCTCCCAGAGGTCACCGGCTTGATTTCCTTCTAAAGCACACAAGACACCACTGATGGAAGGCTACGGACTAACTACCGTGTGGTCAGGTTCTCTCAGATATGCTGCTCTCTACTTGTCAAACGCTTCGGGAGGATGATTTGTTCCAGTTGTGCTAACCAGAGATTCTATGGTTCTCAAATGCGCTAAGACATTTGTCCAAGATAGTCACCATTTGTTATGCCCTGCATCCCCATCCCTACATTTTGTGTATAAAATGTTGGGTCCCCCCTTTTTTCTTTTTCTTTGCTTTTTGCTGCGGCTTTGCCTTGTCTTTCTTTTCCTTCTTGTCTTCTTTCTCTGGGGTTTTCTTCCCCGGGGTGTGTCATTTTTCGTGGTTTGTTTTTCCCCTCTGAGATCCCGGATCACGGAGGTTGCCTTTTGGTTGGAAGTTGGATTCCAGACTCCAGGATTAATTGTGATGATGGTCCTAAGTCTTAGGAATATCATCGTAAGGAATCTCTGGGCCCGGAGTCTGGATGTTTTTCCTAACCCAAAATCTCCAGAGTGAGGAGGATTACTTTTTACCGTGGGTATAAATAGACTCGCCCGTCATTTTCACACTTACCGTGACTAAAATCTTTGAGCACTTAGAGTGATATAGAGCGATTTTCAAAGCGATTAGCAGAGCAGTTACAGAGAAAATTTGTGGTAATCAAAGCTTAACACCTTCTACTATTCACAAACATATGCTGGTGCTCCGTGGTGGTGTTCTCAACCGCTTGACGATTTGAAGTTGTTGCAGAGTTCTCCTGGTAATCTTTCCCTTCCTCCGCATTCTGCATTTTCAGGTTGGTCTCTCTGCTTTTCTCCTCTTCCTTCTTGCTTTCATTTTCTGGTTTTCTTTGGGTTTGCCTATTTTTGTTTTTGTTTGCTTTGTTTCTCTGTTGTTTCTTTGGTCTTCTGGTTTTGCCGCTTGCTGGTGGCTCGGCTCTGCCAGAAGGTTGTCCGCATTCTATGCAGATGTAGATAGTCTATAAATAATTTGTAAGCAGCCTGTAAATAGCATGTACATAATGTAAGTCGTTGTATATTCTTATTTCATCTTTTTCTAGTTTTTCTCGTGGTAGTCGCCCGTGTGTATATTCATGTATATATGTATATTCCTATAGGTAACCATTTTATATATCCCTCCTTTCCATGTATATACCCTTCGACTCTCTGTATATCCTTCCAGGTGGCTCGATGAGCTGGTCGAGTCACCCTTGCTGTTGGTTTTTCACTTCAAGTTTGCTTCGAGACAGAAAACCACCTGTTTGAAACTCGGCTCTCGGCCGGTTTAAAATAGGCAATTTTCACTCTCCTCCAGCAAGGCTATTAGAGCCTCATTTATTTCCCATGTGCACAATCACTTCTAGCCAAGTGGCTTTCCCTTTTTGTGCGATCGAACAGTCGGCTCCGTCGCCAGTGCCATCACATCTATTCAATGCCAACGCACGTGGCGTCCACGTGGACTTGCTTCCATATTCTTCTTTACTGACAGTCATTGCTCTAGGCTCTGGGCCCCTTTCTGCCATTCATCCCATGTCTTCATCAAGTGTGACAAAATTTCTTAGACCCGGAGATATAATGAAAATGCTAAGTTTATGTTTTTCTTTTCGGGTACTTATGCGTAAAATTAACTTTTCAGGAAAAGCAAACGGCGCGATGATGAGAACTCTGGACCCTAGAGTTATTGTTTTATTTTGATAAGTATATTCTAATGGTTGCTTTGTCTCATAGGTCCAGACTTCATTTTACAACCATGTCTAAAGCATCCGCATCATCTCCTCCCGGAAGTCCGGAGTTGCCATCCACAACCGAGACCAGGGCACCGACAAAGTCTAAGATAGAGAAGGCCCTGGAAAAGCTACCCCTCACCATGAAGTATATCCAGGGTGAGGAGATTGTAGGCTCAAAGATTGAGTCTCAAGTAAAATTTATGACCAACCCCAGTGTCAGAACTTGGGCAGAAATGCACGCCCTAGTAAAGATAATGCATATCCAGCGACAGGCTGGAGACATAATTGCAATCAACGTCGGAGGTTCTAGAATTCTCCGGGCAGGTTGCTTCCCATGCTCCGTGCAGTCTCCAGAGCTTGTTCTCACTCTAGCGGCCCACTAAAACTCTTTTGTCTGGGCCGTCATGTTAGCACCTGCGAAACCTACGGGATTCCCCACTCCACTGGTGTCCCTTGACCCAGTTATTTTCCAAGCGGGCCTGGGTATCCTGTAATTTGAGAGGTCCTCGATGGTCACAAGGATGGAGGCCTTGAAAAAATTCAACCAACTAGAGGACGCCGCCCGTGTGTACATGAACACCAATTGGCTAAAGGTCTCGAAGAGGGATCCAAAAAGAATGAAGATAGATATCCCCCACTCTGAATTCAAGGAAAGCATCCAAATGGGGATGATAGCATTGGCTCGGGTATTTGGGAAACCCTTCGCCCAGGAATTTGCAAAGTGGATGTACTATTTCCTCCTGGGAATATCCACTAAGGGAGAATTCTTCGACTAGCCGACCATTATCTCCAACCACATCGATTCCCAGTTCTTGCAGCTAAACGAGAAGAAGAAGTTCTACATGACTTCTTATGCTTTCTGGGCTTTGGCCCAACAGAGGCCCCACTCCAATGGCCTGCTTACAGATGGTGTTCTCGGACTTGGCCGGGGACAGAAAGCACCGTGGGACCATTGCTCACAGATTCAATGGGAAGCCAGCTTCCCTAGTTACTGCTGGGTAAATGACTCCTTCTTTTACTACCATTTGCTCACACCCACCCGGGATGCCAGATACCACCTGTCTACTGAGGCGATGAAATTGGTTAGTATTTATGGGCACTACTACATCCAGTTCCAGCAGCACACTTACATTAGGGTCACCGGCTTCTCTGGGAAACCCTACATGTTGCCCAAACATTACGGGGACAAGATCGTGCTGCTGCAATATTTCTGGTAGATGATGGAATTACATGCCTTCTTGGCCCTCAAGAAGGTCCCCAATGTTTCATTCCTAATCTCCTGTGACAACTACACCTGCACTCTGGCCACCGCAAAGGAGGTAGATAATGATCTTCAATGTTACAACTTGCAGGAATTTTATCTGGCGCGGAGAAATTTTGATCCGCATGGAAGAATTGCAATGGCACTGCCCCGGTCTTTGGAGCCCCACCACGCACACATGGAAGACTTCTGGGCAGATCGCCAGGATGACATGGATGTGCGCAGCCGGCATAACAATGAAATGACAGCCAAAATGATGCAGGAGCTAAAGCTCCGGAGGTTCCCAGCGGGCTTTTCAAACGACGCCCCCACCATAGATCTCTAGTACAAAGAAAAGGGGATCGACAAAATGCCACTAGCACTAATGAATTGGGCTATCCAAGAGGACCACACAATTGAGGACTTCACTCGGGAGGTGGTCGAGAGAAGTCATGCCTATTTTAAGAAGCCATTCCCTGAGAGTGCACGCCTAGCCTCTCAGACGGTAACAAAAGCACCACCACCGGTACCAAAGTTGACTCCGGAGGCTGGGATTTCTGCGCAAGGCACAGATAAAGGAAAGGGGATAGAGACAACTCCCCCAGTGTAGCAAGTCCCCATCCAAGAATATATTAGGCAAATTGTAGCGGCCTCCCAACAAATGAGGGAGCAGTTGATCACAAGGCTTGCCACTCCCCCGCTAATGGCCAGACCAATTCATCCTCCTTCCTCCCCATCGTTGGCAGCCTTAATGGTGAAGGCGACGGGGGTGGATCCTATGGAGGCAGCAGCAATAGCAGATGTGGGGCCACCTCTAATCACCTGGAGGAAGAGAAAGCACATCAAATAGCCCAAGGAAGAACCGGCGCCAAGGGCTTCCCTCCCAAAAGAAGTGGAAATCCTTTCTTCTAGTTCCCTGGAACCGGAGAAGGAAACAGAACCGGTAGACATCCTAGCCAGTCCCCCTCCAGAAGAGGAGTTTGACATGTTTGTAGTTGATGAGTTCAGAAATCTACAAGGGGACGATACACAAGCGGGGACAGAAGTCTCGGAGCAAGAACAAGAGGCTGTGGACCCGGAAGACTAGGAAGAAGAAGCTGCGGGACAAGAAGAGTAGCGAATAGAAGAAAAGAGGCCAGAACCAGAGATTATCTCTGGGGCCTCAGGAACAGAAGGTCCGGGAGTGGGCCAACAACTGCTCAGTGAACCAAAGGCATCCGCTGGGGAAACCGAACCTGGAACTTCGGGACCAACCGTAACCCCAGCCGCCTCGTTCCCAAGGCCACTCCTGGGGGCAACCTTTGGGCTAGTGATCATAGCGGCCTAAACTCTGAATCTTGGCCCGATCCCACCCTCACTACTGACAGATGAGGAAGAAGAAGAGCAGCATGAAGAGGAGATCCCCGAAGAAGCCAATCAGGGTCTAGACACATCAATTGACATCAGAGACCAGGCTGAGGAGATCGAAATTGAAGAAGATATCGCTACAGAAGAGGTTCCAGCAGGGAGGAAAATAGAGGAAATACCTGTTGAAAAGGAGCAGCCACCACCGGACACC
>MU226278.1:1767858-1797827 GCA_018584345.1 Thuja plicata | reverse complement strand
TATATGTATATGTATATATATATATATATAGATATACATACATATATATATATATATATATACATACATATATATATATATACATACACACATATATACATATACATATATACACATATATATACGCACACATATATATATACATACATACATATATGTACATAACTTTCAAAAGAATATGAAAGAGTACATGCATACATAAGAGGATGAACATAAATAATAAGGGTATTCAATATATATTGTAGTGTTTACCACATCTATTACAAATGTACAACCCTTCTTTTTTGTTTGTTTAATTTTACAGTATCGCATGCATGCTAAGAAAAAAGATAGTGGAGGGTAAGGATTACCCTTCATAGGCAGTTTGTGTTGCAGACAGTCCTTTTAGCATTTGATGAACCTTTTCTCTATCTATTAGTATTGCTACACTGTTGTGATTTTATAGCTTTCCACTTTTAGAAAGATGGGTTAATGCTGGATTAGTGGAGTCATGGTAGTAATGCTCTTAGTATTGGATCTCCTGGCATGTTGTTTATTTGGTTGTTTATCTTCCAAGGAGGTTGGTATTTATCCATGTATGATAGTATATATATACATTGAGTATTGACAGGGCTTGTGGTTTGTGATAAATGGTTTAATGGGGGTGTGTTGTACATGTTTTATTATAGGTATATGTTGTCTATTTAGTATATTGTCCTTTCATATATGGATATGTATCTTTAATTGAATTAATACCTGAGCTATTTTAAAACCTTCTAAATATCCTAAATGGGGGTATAAGACACCATGTTGTCGAGTTGACAACATTGGTTGTCAACTTGACAACACCATTAAGCCTGTTTGGTTTTGATAGTCAGTTTTATGACTGTTATGGAATAGTTTTGGGCAGTTAAGTGGTTGAAATTGGGTTTCTTTGAAGAGTTTGAGTCTATTTATTTGTTGATCCATGTGAGTGGAAAGGGGGGTGTAGAGTGGATGTGTAAGAAAACCATAATGTAATCGGTTCAATCAATAAAACAAATGTTTCCATGCATTGATTATTTTAATTGCTAAAGAGGTCAGGGAATTGACTAGTATCCTTACTGTACCCGGGTTTCTTGTTGTAATAGTGAATTGGGATTTTAGTCTTCCTTCATGAATTGACTCTCCCACCCCTTATCAACACTGTGATTGGTGGGAGATGTCTAATATGTAACATATCCTTTTAATATAGTTTTTTTATGCAGGGATTGATAAAGCCCTTTAATCTCATCAATTGATAAGTTGAAGATACTTTCCACAATAATTTAAATTGTGATATTGCTATTAGGATTCAAATATATAGTTTTTGAGTCAAACTCATTGACCATGGTTCATGAGTAGTGGTTCACAATAACAAATTTATTTTAGAGATGTGATAGTTTCCTTTATCACCTTCCTCTCTTTTTTTTTGTATCATTTTCTTATCCTTGGTCATCATCCTTCTATCCTTCACCAAATGTTTTTCCCTAGTATCAAATAATGAACCATCCCCATAAGTTGGTTTAGGATCTATTTTATTTTCAAGGGGTTGCCCATGCCTTACCTCAGTAGGATTTCTTGAAGATAATTATTGTGTAATAGTAACAATGGGTGATGGAATGTGTTGAAGGAGGTGAGTATATCCAATAGATGCAAATTTCTTGTCATTTCTACCAAATTTGGCATTATGTACATCAAATCTTTCTCTAGAAGAAGGATATCCATTACATGAATCTTAATTTAAAAAGAGGTCCATCCCTATTAATAATCTCCCAACTAAAATCACTAATAATGATGATTCTATATGATGAAATTACATATGTGCAAACCAAATGAAAGATTCTTGTATGTATATATGTATGTATTTATATATGTATGTATGCATGTATGTATGTATGTATGTATGTATGTATGTGTGTATGTATGTATTTATGTATGTATGTGTGTATATATATGTATGTATGTATAAATGTATGTATATATGTATTTGGTGTAGGAGCACACCTAACTCAACCCCTAGCTCCTTATTTCTGGCATGTAATGACTCTAGCCAAGCCAGGAGAGTGTGTGTGGACCTTACAAGGTCATTTTTTTTTCCCTAAGATGGATATGACTAGGTCAATCCATGTCTAGATAGGTTGCTTAGTTGGTTTCCTTTAGTTGTGTGTGTGTGTGAGGTAGTTGGTAAGCCTATAGAAATCCAACCAAGGCATCGGGAACTTTGGATAAGCTGCTTGGGATCACTGGCACTCGGCATACACTGGTGCCTAGCAACTCGGCCTACATTGCCTAGCAACTCGGCCTACATTTGTGCCAAGCTACTTGGCCTACATTGCCTACAAACTCGGCCTATATTGCCTAGCAGCTCATCCTACATTTGTGCCTAGCAACTTGGCCTAAATTTGTGCCTAGCAGGTCAGCCTACATTTGTGCCTAGCAACTCGGCCAACACTGGAGCTCGGCTTTCTTTACTATTGCTCAACAATATTCAGTTGTAACAGCCCTTGAAAAGTGGATCTTGTCTTTTATGGACAATATGGTTAGTGTAACAGTTCCTGAAGAGATTCTTGCAAAGGAGTGTACCATTAGGGTTGTTTCCTATGACAGGATGGTTACTAATAACATCCAAAAGCATTCATTTTAGAGATCTAGAGAGTGGAAATTGTGGAAGAAGAGAAGCTACAGGAAAGTTAGAGATTTGCAGATTATTGTACTATTTTTTTTTGTTTCCAGTAATGATAAGTTTTAGACTGTGTGTTTAGTGGATATCAAGTTTATTTGTGGTTCATTTTGCATGCAAGTAGATTATTTACTTTATTTTTCTATTTTGCAAGCTATTAGTTCTTCACCCGTTCTAGGTTGTAAACAGTAATGGCCCCTTGAGATTCCTAAATCCATGGTGAGAATCATGTGTTGGGATGGAACTTGAGAGGAGCCCTTGTACATATTTTCCTTTTTTTTTTTGTAGGAGAAGAAACAACAAAGAGTTTGGAGATCTTACCCTAGGAGAGCTTGGTAATAGTTTGGCTAGGGAAGAGAATGAGAATAATGTTATGAAAACATTGGTTGAATGAATCTATTTGTGTAGGTTTAGTAAGGAGGAGATAAAAATCACTTCGATGGGGACTAAGTCTTGAAGAGGAGGTGAAGTTGGGAGTGACTTACCTCAGTTTAGGGTTGTGAACACCCTAAGAGATCTAGGAGAAAGATATCATAATATAGCCAAGCTGGTTCTATAGTAGCAACAAGACTTCTGTCCACATCAGATTGGTATTAGAGCCCTAAAATTTTTGGGCACATGTTGTTTGGATGTTATCAGCAAAAAATTCTATCAAATCATCCAAGATGGTGACCAATGCAGAACTCACAAAAGATGTGGAAGAGCAAAAGGAGGAGAATAGACTCCTAAAGGAATAGTTAGCTGAAATGCTGACTAAGTTGGAAGAAGTGTAGCCTAGGACTACAACAGTCAATGAATGAATGAGAGGAGCTAATGGAAAGGGTAAAGTAGTGGTAGAGGAAGACATTATTCTAGAGCTAGACCCTGCACTTCAAGAAGAGCCATTCTTGAAAGCATTGAAGGTAATGAGTGGTAAGTCCTTAGAAGGTGTGCCTCTATTTAGTGGCAAGATGGAACCGGAATTAATCTTGGAATGGATAGAAGGTCTTGAAAATCACTTTGACTATGATAATGTAACTGAAGCTCAGAAAGTAAGAATAGCCAAGACAAGGTTGAGAGGAACTGTTCTCACTTGGTGGAAGTTTGTCCAAGATGAGAGGGAAAAAGAAGGAAAGAACCCCATAACCAGTTGGAAACGTATGGTGGCCAAGATGAAGTAAACTTACCTTCCTAATGATTATGAAGTGCAGTTGCACAAAAAGAGACATAATCTAAGACAAAAAGATTTAGAAGTCAGTTCCTACACTGAAGAATTTCACAAACTATGCTTAAGGTCACATGTGATGGAAGAAGAAAGCCTGAAAGTGGCTAGGTACTTGAATGGACTCAAGTGGAGTATCCAAGAGGAAATTATTCTTTTAAACCCCAAGACTGTACACCAATGTTACCAACTATCCCTGAAGGTGGAGGAAAAATTCAAGAAGAAGCAAGATTCAAATAATAGAGGAAGAGGAAGAGACAACAGAGGTCATAGAGGAGGATATGGAGGAAGAAATCAGAGTGAGTCCAAACACACTGAGAATCAAGGAGAATATAGTAACACCAGAGGTGGTTACAACCATGGAAGAGGTTCAAATAGTAGTTCAAGAGGAAGAAATAATAACCAAGGAAGAGGTTCTTACTTATCTTCAATGAAGTGTTACAACTGCCAGCAATTTGGACATCCTGCATATCAGTGTCCTAAAAAAGGTTCTACTTCTCAAGAAGGTGGGAAAAGAGTTAACTATGTCCAAGAAGAATCAAGTTGCAGTAGCAAGCCATCTGAGGTACCATTAGAATCAAAATAAGGTGAGAACCTCATGATAAGGATGACCTTAATCAGAGATCCTAGCAAAGAAGAACCAAGCCAAAGGAGAGCACTCTTTAGAGTGAAGTGCAAGATTATAGGAAAGGTGTGTAGAGTCATTATTGATTCAGGCTCAACTGACAATATCATTAGTGAAGAGGCAGCCAAAAAGTTAAATTTGAAAAGGATTCCACATGAAAACCCATACAAGGTTACATGGCTTAACAAAGGACAGCATGTGTTTGTAGGAGAACAAGCATTGGTAGAATTCACCATTGGCAAGTATAAAAATAGAGTTCTATGTGACATTCTTCCCATGGATGCATGCCACCTTCTACTTGGAAGGCCAAGGAAATTTGATAGCCAAGCCATGCATGATGGAACCAAGAATGCATACTCATTCAAGAAAGATGGAGTGACTTTAAAAATTCAGTCACTAATAGAAGAAGGAGAGGTGAAAACATCAAGTCCAAGTGTGCTCATGGTTGGTGAGAAGGAGTTATTGTAGACTCTAGAAGAAGGAGAAGGAGTTGGGTTTGCTTTAGTATTGAAGCCAAAACATGAAGTTGCTGTCAAGAAAGCAGAGATACCAAATAAGGTAAAAGAATTACTAGAAGAGTATAAGGATATTGTGAATGATGGCCAGCCCACTCCCCTACCTCCTAAGAGACTTGTTAGTCAAAAGATTAACTTCATACCAGGAGATACCTTACCTAAAAAAGCTTCCTATAAGGTGACCCCTCAATAGATTGAGGAGATAGCCAAGAAAATTAGAGAGTTATTAAACCAAGGCCTAATCAGAAAAATCATAAGCCCCTATACAGTCCCTACTATTTTAGCACCTACGAAATGAGGAGCTTGGAGACTTTGTACTGATTCTAGAGCCATAAATAGAATCACCGTTAGGTATAGGTTTCCAATAGCTAGAATTGAAAACCTAATGGATTATTTAGGGGAGGCAAAGTACTTTAGCAAGATTGATCTTAAGAGTGGCTACCACCAAATCCGGATAAATGAAGGGGATGAATGGAAGATAGCCTTTGAAACTACAAAAGGTTTCTATGAATGGCTTGTAATTCCATTTGGGTTGTTTAATGCTCCCTCAACTTTTATGAGGCTTATGAATGAGGTATTGGTATAATGTATTGGTAAGTTTTTTGTTGTCTACCTAGATGACATTTTAGTTTTTAGCAGAACTAAGGAGGAGCATATTAGGCATTTGAAATTTTTTTTTGAGAAATTACATGATGAAAATATAATGATCAATTTGGAGATGTGTGACTTCATGAAGCATGAGCTTGTATATCTTGGTTTTTTTTTGTCACAAGGTAACCTCAAAATGGACCAAGGAAAGGTGGATGCCATTCTAATTTGGCCTACTCCCAAGGCTGCAACTGAGGTGAGAAGTTTCCATGGTTTAGCTTAGTATTACAGAAAGTTCATTAGACATTTCAGTGGAATTTTTGCACCTATGTTAGACACCATTAAAGGTGGGATGAAGAAAAAGTTTGAATAGACACCACAAGCTGAAAAATGGTTTGAAACACTCAAGGAGAAAATAGTAGAGTTGCCTACTCTAGTTCTTCCAAGCTTTGATAATCTTTTTATAGTAGAATGTGATGCAAGTAATGTGGCCATTGGGGCTTTCATAAGAAAGGAAGGAAGACCAGTAGCTTTCCATAGTGAGAAGCTAAATTATTCAAAGAAGAAGTACTCTTCTTATGACTTAGAGTTGTATGCTCTAGTCCAAGCACTCAAGAAGTGGATGCACTACGTGCTGCCAAAGGAGTTTGTAGTATATACTGATAACCAAGCTCTCAGCTTCCTTAGCTCTCAAGAAAAACTTAGCAGAAAACACATGAAGTGGGTGGAGTATCTTCAAGCCTACACTTTCAATATCAAGCATAAAAAGGGAGTATAGAACAAGGTTGTTGATGCATTGAGCAGAAGGCTTCTCATAGTCCAAGAAGTTTAGCTACAAAGCATAGGTATTGATAGCTTCAAAGACCTATATACTGAACATGAAGATTTTACACAAATCTACAAGGTATGCAAAGAGTTTAAAAACAACTTTCATGGTGAGTTTTCTTAATATACCTTTGTAATATAAGAAATAGGGAATAGGAGGGGTTTGATTGGAATGCAATTTGTTGAAAAAGGATAGGGTGATTTGATTGTTAATTGTTGTTTGATTTGATTAAAGTGTATTGAATTCCTTCACCCTAATTTATACTTACTTGAATTTAATTGATTATGTATTGAAATTGTGATTAAGGAGAAGATAAGATGTTCCTCTTTTATTCCCAAATGCACAAATGGGAGATCCAAGTTGATCAACCCCAAGGAAGGGCTAATGCACAAATGAATCAACTATTTAGAAAGGAGAATAACATGAGAGGAATATTAAATTTTGTTAATTATATGTATAGATATGATATATGATAGTAATTGAAGAAATAGGAGAAATGCACTAACATTGAAATATTGTAGATAAAAGAATGTTATTTTCTGAGGTCTGTAAACTATTTCTAGAAAAACTGACAGTTGATCCCAAACTAGAATGCAGAGGCAAACAAAACCCAGAAATCTTTTTGCATTCCAATTTTGTCTTATGAAAAAGGTCAACCTTGACCCAAAAATGTCAACCTTGACCCAATAATCTCAACCCTGACCTACATAGGTACGACAAAGAATCTGTTCATGTCATCCGAAAGAAAGCCGAAAAGGGTATCCAGATCTAGTCTCAAATCTATTGTTTTAAACCTCTACCTACAAGAAAAAGGGGATTGTTTGTTGTGGGGGAGGGGTTTGCCTTAGTAAAACCCAGATTTAGGAATTAACCTTGAAATCAATAAAATACAAAATGCTAGCAAGTAGTATAATTGAATCTAACAATGAAGCTATCATATTCAATGTATATGTAAATAAAATTCAAATGTATGCAAGTATATAAGTATGAAAACATGGACTTTAGAAACCATAAACCTCCATGATTTTATGCTTTAAATCAACTTTGAAGAGATGATGAAAGAGTCTTGAGGATGCACAAAGGATCTTGAAATAAGATCAGACTACCATGATGGCTAGATCTAGGGTTTGAATGATGAATCTTGAATGCTTGAACCAAATCCCTTCAAAGGCTTGAGAGCTTGAATCCTTGATCTTCAATGGAGAAATTGAATGCTTGAGAGGAATAATTGAACACCTTGAAAGCTTTAAAACATGTAGAACTATGGATGCTTGAAACTTTTTCTTCTTGACAAAGTCTTGATTAGAGCTTTTTGCACTTAGAAGGCTTAGAGAAAATGACAGAGAGAGAGAGAGAGCTTCCTTTTATATGAAACTAGGGAACAATCTTCTAAGGAGACCAACATAGGATAATTAAATTCCAATTAGACCCATGCCCCTAGAAAAGGAGCTATATTAAATATAATTTAGGAATCAACACTTTGAAACCCAAAACAGCCGACCTAGAAGTGAGAAAATTGAATTTTGGATGACCCTCGGTAGCTGACAAGTTTCCAGTTTTGAAAGGGGGACCCTAGTCAAGGTCAAGGTGAACCCTAACCTAGGTCAAGGTCAAGGTCAACCTTGACCTAGGGGGCCAGAACCCTTGGAAAATATACCAAGTGGGGTAGGAGGTGCCTGGAGAGGCCCAATCAGGGTCCTGAACAGGCATAGGGGTAGGAGATGATGCAGAAATAGGAGGATGATATGATGGAGGTCAAAAATGTCCCCTAAGGAGGGATAAATTCTCTTAACATGGAATTTATTCCATTTTAAGATGATACATTAAGCCCCCACTTTAGCGGGAGTACAGAAATTAAATGTGCTCACGGTAAAGTTAGGGGAAAAGGATCGTAGTGGATTGCAACAAGGTAGAATATCACTAAGTCAGGGATATGAGCCCCCAAACCAAGGATTCTAACTCAACATACATATATAAAGATATGGAAATAAAGAGCAATCAATCATAGAAAACATACATGACTACATAAGTAAGACAAGAACAACACCATAGATAACATAGCTTCATGATATAATCCTACTAGCATGATAGAGAAAGAGAGAAAAGAGAAAGTGATTACCTCACCTAGTAAGATGCCCACCTTACTATGAATCACCAAGGAGGGAGAGCCCCCAATAGGTTCACCCATAAAATGTGTTTGTAATTGTAAATGCATCTTCTGACGACTTTTGAAAATAACCATAGATCAACATTCTTGTATCACTATGGAATATAAAATGTGTGTCCATTCAGGATTTAGCAACTTATGTGCATTACCTTTCAAGGATTTAACATATTGTAAAATAAAAAGGGTGCATATCTCTTTAGGATTTAGCAACTTATGTGCATTACCTTCCAAGGATTTAGAAAACATAAAAGTAAAAATGCGTGTCTCTTTAGGATTTAGCAACTTGTGTGTGTTACCTTCCAAGGATTTAGAAAACATAAAAAGTAAAAATGCGTATCTCTTCAGGATCTAGAAAATTGTGTGCATTACCTACCAAGGATTTAGCATGCTAAAAAATTTAAATTATAGTACAAGGGAGACCCTATATATGCCCCCCTTCTTATCATGGCTACTCACTAGGCAAGATAAAGAAGAGAAAGAGAATACCTACTTCACAAGTTAAGGAGATATCTTGCTTTACAACAATGTACACCATATTCTTAGTGAAGAGTATTGACCCTTACATCTAAGAACATAGATAATCATGAAATGGATATGTCACTTATGGAAAAATGATCCTCAAAGAGGAAGAGATATTATCAAAAAGATCCCTACTAGAGAGGAGTGCTTAGGATAAAATGTCATCTTCGAAAAGAAAGAAAGACCCAAGCTTCAACCATCAAGCTCCTTGCAATAAAGAAGATGAGGAATCCTTGAATGAAGGATAGAAAAATCTAACCAAAAATCAAGGGAAAGAGTTTATAAAGAACATAATTTGCAAAATAAAGAAGAGGTAATGACCTAGGACAATCACCTCTCAATTAAGGGAGTATCAATGGTCAAAACATAGATCTTTATAAGGAAAATAATGTTTGCAACATAAAAAAATGCCACTAAGATAAGGAAAGTAGATCCTTAGATAGAGGTTAAATGAGGAAATACCTTGCCCCCCATGGATGATGGCAAAGGATATATCAAATTATATAAAAGTTGTAGAAATAAGAGATATCCTTACAAAACAGATGTCCTAGAAAGAATATCATGAGTGTAGGAAGTTATAAGGATAGAATGCAAAAATAATAACCAATTATACTGTAAACAACATTCATGCTAAGAGGATAATGGATTCTATAAGATTGGAATAGAATACCTCTTGCCCCCCAGTTTAAGAGACAAGAGGAAAAACATAGTCTAACTTGTAGAAGAATGAGGGGAATGTCGTATGTTAAAATTATGAAGAAATTGTAATACTGCTCAGGAATAAAATATAATTCAATGAGAAGCTGTATCTCTAACATATAATTTGAAATGCACACAATCAGCAAGTAAATGTTTATTACTATTGTGGAAAGGACATTTGTACCTATGTAAATCATTTTTCAGAATAGGTTTAAAGTTTTCTTTCCTGGAATTCATTAACGGGAAATACAGTTTCTTAGCCACATCTTGAGGAGTATCAGGATGATCTAAGGTAGGTGTTGGAAGAAAAATATCAAGAGAAGGATGATATTTAATATCAACCACATGAAATTGAGAAGATGAACAACCTATACCATGCATATCATGTTTAGCAGATACATTGATCAGTTTTTTAATGCCATGTTCATTAACACCAAGCCCTAAACCTTTATAACCTTGTTTATCTACCATAGTGTATCTAGTAGTATACCTATCTTGCATAGCATCTATGGGAGATGATTGATTATGATTCTCATGATAGAATGTTGTGTAAGAAGGAATAATGGTTTTAGGAGAAGTTTCTTTGGATTTCCCTTTAATATCACCATGGATAGGATAAGAAGGGGAAGGTAAATTTATAAATTCTTGCACATCCTCATCTTGTTCCATAGTTTGAGCCTTAAAAAAAGTATGAGAAGAACTAGGGATGTAAGATGGAAGAATCAGAGTTGAATTATTATAAATGATTGGATTAGTAAGGTTAAGATTAGGATTAGGAAGATTAGAAGGATTAGGTAATGGAGTATCATCTACCAAATTCTTCACATAATCTAAAAGATACATAAGTCCATTACACAAATCCTTAATTAAAGTTTTGAAAGTAGGGAGACTAGTATTGGTCAATCTTAAAATAGCATAAGCAAGTGAAACATGAAGATTAAAAAACATGATAAAGTGGATGAAACTCTCATAGACATCATAGGTACTATAAAGAGATGGTAAAAGAAGCATAATGAGAAAAATAGCCATACACCTAAAGAATTTCATGACGAAAATGCAAGAAGTGTTTTTGCAAATTATAATGTAAGATGTAAATCTAACACCAAAGAGAAGGAGTTGTCTATTGCGGGTTCACCAAAATGTAATATAAGAAATAGGGAATAGGAGGGGTTTGATTGGAATGCAATGTGTTGAAAAAGGATAGGGTGATTTGATTGTTAATTGTTGTTTCATTTGATTAAAGTGTATTGAATTCCTTAACCCTAATTTATAATTACTTGAATTTAATTGATTATGTATTGCAATTGTGATTAGGGAGAAGATAAGATGTTCTTCTTTTATTCCCAAATGCACAAATGGGAGATCCAAGTTGATCAACCCCAAGGAAGGGCTAATGCACAAATGAATAAACTATTTGGAAAGGAGAATAACAAGAGGGGAATTTTAAATTCTGTTAATTATATGTATAGATATGATATATGACAGTAATTGAAGAAATAGGAGAAATGCACTAACATTGAAATATTGCAGATCAAAGAATGTTGTTTTCTGAGGTCTATAGACTATTTCTGGAAACTGTGATAGTCAATCTCGAACTAAAACATAGAGATGAAAAAAACCCAGAAATCTTTTTCCATTCTGATGTCTTCTTATGAAAAAGGTTGACCTTGACCCACAAATGTCAACCCTAACCCAATAATGTTGACCCTAACATGCATAGGTCTGACATAGAATTTTTTCACTCCATCCGAAAGAAAGTCGAAAAGGGTATCTAGATCTGGTCTCAAATCTACTATTCTGAACCTATACCTGTAAGAAAAAGGGGATTATTTTTTGTGGGGGAGGGGTTTTCCTTAGTCAAACCCAAATTTAGGAATTAACCTTGAAATCAATAAAGTACAGAATGCTAGCAAGTAGTAGAATTGAATCTATTAATGAAGCTATGATATTCAATGGATATGTAATTGAAATTCAAATGTATGCAAGTATGTAAGTATGAAAGCATGGACTTTAGAAACCATAAACCTCCATGATTGTATGCTTGAAATCTATTTTGAAGAGATGATGAAAGATTCTTGAGGATGCACAAAGGATCTTGAAGGAATATCACACCACCATGATGGCTAGATCTAGGGTTTGAATGATGAATCTTGAATGCTTGAATCAAATCCCTTCAAAGGCTTGAGAGCTTGAATCCTTGATATTCAATGGAGAAATTGAATGCTTGAGAGTAAGACTTGAACACCTTGAAATCTTGAAAACATGTAGAACTATGGATTCTTGAACCTTTTGCTTCTTGACAAAATCTTGATTAGAGCTTTTTGCACTTAGAAGGCTTAGAGAAAATGAGAGAGAGAGAGAGAGCTTCCTTTTATATGAAACTAGGGAACAATCTTCAAAGGAGGCTGACATAGGATAATTAAATTCCAATTAGATCTATGCCCCTAGAAAAGGACCTATATTAAATATAATTTAGGAATCAACACTTTGGAACCCGAAACAGCCGACCCAGAAGCTGGAAAACTAAATTTTGGGTCACCCCGGACAACCGACAAGTTTCTAATTTTGAAAGGGGGACCCTGGTTAGGGTCGAGGTCAACCTTGACCTAGGTCAAGGTCAAGGTTAACCCTTACCTAGGTTAAGGTCAAGGTTGACCTTGACCCAGGGGGCTAGAACCCCTGGAAAATATGCCAGGTGGGGTAGGAGGTGCTCAGAGAGGCCCAATTAGGGTCCTGAATAGGCACAGAAGTAGGAGATGATGTAAAAATAGGAGGATGATATGATGGAGGTAAAAAACATCCCCTGAGGAGGGCTAAACGCTCTTAACATGGAAGTGCTTCCATTTTAAGATGATACAACCTTGCAGAATGATTTATTGTTTAAAGGAGGTTAGTTTTGTGTTCCTAAAGGATCTATGAGAGAGATTTTGATCCAAGAAAAACATAATGGAGCACTTAGTGGTCAGTTTGGAGTCAGTAAGACTCAAGAGCTAGTCACTAGGTTCTATTTTTGGCCTAGAATGAATAGAGATGTTAGACAATATGTTGAGAGTTGTGTAGTGTGTCAAAAAGCAAAGGGTACATCTTCCAATGTAGGTCTTTACCAGCCACTTCCAATCCCAACTAGATGATGGGAATGCATAAGCATGGATTTTTTAGTTGGTTTGCCAAGAACAAGGTAGGGATATGACATCATTTACGTTGTTGTGGAGAGATTTAGTAAGATGTCACATTTTATACCTTGTAAGACCATTCATGATGCTTGTAACATTACTCAGTTGTTTTTCAGTGGTGTGGTGATGATACATGGAATCCCTGTCAGTATTTTTTCAGATAGAGACAACAAATTCATGAGCCATTTTTGGAAGACCTTATGGAAAAATCTCAACACTAACTTGTCTTTTGGATCTTCCTATCATCCACAGTTAGATGGCCAAATAGAGGTAGTTAATAGAAGTCTTGGTAACTTGCTGAGATGCCTCACAAAGGAGTATGGTCAAGCATGGGACCAACTCAATGGACAAGCTAAATATGCATACAATGATACAGTGACCAGATCAACTGGTAAGAGTCCTTTTGAAATTGTTTATGGCTTTCATCCAAGACAGATTTTTGAGCTTAGAGAATTAAAGGAAGGAATGCATGGTAGTGGATATGCTGAGGAATTTTCTCATTCAATGAGGGAAGTACATGAAAGTGTGAGAAATAATTTGATTGAGAATGCTGAAAAGGTAAAGCAAAAGGTGGATGCAGCAATGAAGGATGTTCAGTTTTAGATTGGAGACTTTGTGATGGTACACTTGAAAAAACATAGGTTTCCTAAAGGTGTTCATCACAAGCTACTGATGAAGAGGCTAGCTCTGTGTAAGATACTTGCAAAGTATGGAAACAATGCATACAAAGTGGAGCTTCCTGAAGACATTGGGTTGTCACCGATTTTCAACATTGTAAATTTGATAGCATAAAAAGGACCAATTCAAGATGTTGATTAGAACCTTCAAGAAGTAATACAAGAGGTAAATGATTTGAAATTAGCCCCTACTCCATCTATGACAGCTAAAAAGATACTAGACTTGAGGGTCTACAAGAAGACTAGGAGCAGAGACTATATGAAGCACCTTGTCAAATGGCATGGAAAAGAATAAGTTGATGCTACTTGGATTAGAGAAACAGAATTAAAGGGGTTGGGAATTGATTCAAACATGCTCAATCCAAGGATGGATAAACCTTTCTTTTGTCTGGGGGAGTATGGTACAGGAGCACACCTAACTCAACCCCTAGCTCCTTATTTCTGGCATGTACTGACTCTAGCCAAGTCGGGAGAGTGTGTGTGGACCTTAGAAGGTCATTTGTTTTTGCCTAAGATGGATATGACTAGGTCAATCCATGTCTAGATAGGTTGCTTAGTTGGTTTCCTTTAGTTGTGTGTGTGTGTCTGTGTGTGTGTGAGGTAGTTGGTAAGCTTCTGAAAATCCAACCAACGCATTGAGAACTTTGGATAAGATGCTTGGGATCACTGGCACTCGCCATACATTGGTTCCTAGCAACTCGGCCTACATTGCCTAGAAAATCGGCCTACATTTGTGCATAGAAGCTCGACCTACATTGGTGCCTAGCAGCTCGGCCTACATTTGTGCCTAGCAACTCAGCCAACACTGGAGCTCAGATTTGTTTAGTGTTTCTTGGCAATATTCAGTTGTAACAGCCCATGAAAAGAGGATCTTGTCTTTTATGGACAGGCTGGTTAGTGTAACGGTTCCTAAAGAGATTCTTGTAAAGGAGTGGACCGTTAGGGTTGTTTCCTATGAGAGGATGGTTACTAATAATATCCAAAAGCATTCATTTCAGAGATCTAGAGAGTGGAAATTGTAGAATAAGAGAAGCTACAGGACAGTTACAGATTTGTAGATTATTGTACTATTTTTTTTGGTTTCCAGTAATGAGAAGTTGCAGACTGTGTGTTTAGTGGATATCAAGTTTCTTTGTGGTTCCTTTTGCATGCAAGTAGATTTGTTACTTTATTTTTCTATTTTGCAAGCTATTAGTTCTTCACCCGTTCTGGGTTGTAAAAAGTAATGGCCCCTCGAGATTCCTGAATCCATTGTGAGAATCATGTGTTAGGATGGAACTCGAGAGGATCCCTTGTACATAGTTTCCTTTTAGTTTTTTTGTAGGAGAAGCAGCAGTAAAGAGTCTGGAGATCTTACCCTAGGCGAGCTTGGAAATAGTTCAGCTAGGGAAGAGAGTGAGACCAATGTTATGAAAATATTCGTTGAATGAATCTATTTGTGTAGGTTCAGTAAGGAGGAGATAAAAAGCACTTCTATGGGGACTGAGTCTTGAAGAGGTGGTGAAGTTGGGAGTGACTTACCTCAATTTAGTGTTGTGAACACCCTAAGAGATCTAGGAGAAAGATCTGAGGATAGAGCCAAGCTGGTTCTGTAGCAGCAAGAAGACTTTTGTCCACATCAGTATGTATGTATATATGTATGTATGTGTGTATGTGAAAGATCTAAAAGTATGTATGTATGTATGTATGTGTTGGTGTGTATATATAGACACACATATACATACATAAATATTCACATACACACACACACACAGACACACACATATACACATATACATACACACATGTGTATATATGTATGTACATGTATATATATATATATTTAAATATATAGGTATATGTATACATACACACACATATATAAATATATAACATAAATACACATACATATATGCATACACACTCACCCAAGAGTTGTCATGTCTATGGATATGTCCAAACATACACCAAGAAGCATAGTAACTCACAAATAGATGTTTAACAATTATTTGAGTTCAATAACATTTAGAAATTTAAGTTACAACCTATTAAACATGAAGAAATATACACTACATGAGGAAGAATTTCAACAATGATTCCAAATTTGAATATTTATACAAATCACTAACATTGAATACAAGTGAGATACTAATCTCTCCTTCATAATACTTAAACAAATCACTGACATTGAATACAAGTGAGATATTAATGCCCTCTATAAATTCAACTTCATAGGCATTAAATAAAAAATTCCTTAAGATCATACATGGACCTATCTTCTTCCATTTTAATTTATTACAGGCTCCTATGTGCTTGAAACCCTTAGGAGTTTTTATTTTTCAAAGCATTTAGATCTTTCACATATTCCTCTAGCTCCACTATCTCCTAAGCATCATATTCATTGTTTGATATATATACAAATAGTTACCTCATTTTACATTGGTAACCTAATTACTAGATGAGTGACTATAGTACCCTAGTTTGCATTAGTAGATGATCTTGTTTAATTTGTGTTTATTTCATGAAAAGATACATGTAAAGGAAAATAAATTTTTGCATCTAAATATTACATGTATATACTATATATATGCCAAATAACTTGTATATACTATACAAGGAAAGGAACTAAAAGATAAAATCATCTGGGCTTCTACGAGAATAGCCAACATTCAGAAGAATATGCAAGATTACAAGCATACATAAGAGGACGAACATAAATAATAAGGGTACCAGACATTGCCTGAAGTGATGAATTTTTTACCTGGGTATGAATCTAGTGTTCTCCTATGTGATCCAGAACCTACAAAGAAAAGAGAGATGGGGGTTAGATCAAGAAGATCTTACAAATGAATGGCATCCTATTACTAATCCTCATCTACAATTATGCATGTGCATAGTCAAGCCACACACTTCTGAAAGAAAAACCATGCTATAAGACATGTGCACTGAGAAGAATGTTGCAGAAAGGAAAGAAGATACCATGTTTTTCCTCATGAAATTATCATAAATGAGGAGTACCACATAGTAAATATCAACAAAAAAACAAATAAAGAAATATCAAACACTTCACATAATACCTTGAAGGTAATAGCAATAATTCCCTAGCTCTAAAAGCTTGTGGGTCATCAAGCATTCCAAATGCAAAGATCTAAATGAATGCCAGTATTAAACAATGAACTCATAAACACTACATGATTCCCTAGCTTGCAGCCCATGAGCCATCAAGACATTTCCTCATCAAATGATAATATACAAGGAGTACCACATAGTGAATATCAACATAAAAACAAATAAAGAGAGATCAAATACTTCACACAATGCCTTGAGGGTAATAGAAATGATTCCCTAGATCTCAAAGCTCGTGGGTCATCAAACATTCCATATGCAAAGATGTAAACAATGCCAGTATTAAACAGTGAGCTATTAAAGAATGCATGATGCCCTAGCCTGTAGCCCGTGAGCCATCAAGACATTTCCTCATGAAATGATCATCAATGGGGAGTACCACATAGTGAATATCAACAACCAAAAATATAAAGAGAGATCAAACACTTCACACAATGCTTGAAGGTAATAGAAATGATTCCCTAGCTCTCAGAGCTCACAGGTTACAAAGCATTTGAAATTTAATGATGTAAAAATTGCCAGTATTCAACAGTGAGCTAATAAACAATGCATGATGCCCTAGCCTACAACTGTGAGCCATCAAAACATTTCCTCATGAAATGATCATCAACAGGGAGTACCAAATAGTGAATATAACCAACAAAACAAATAAAGAGAGATCAAACACTTCACACAAGGCCTTGAAGGTAATAGAAACAATTCCCTAGCTCTCAAAGCTCACAGGTCATCAAGCATTCAAAATACAAAGATGTAAACAATGCGAGTATTAAATAGTAAGCTAAAAAACAATGCATGATGCCCTAGCTTGCAGCCCACGATCCATCAAGACATTTCAATTATTAGCAATGCCACTATTAACAATGCCAACAATTCCAGTATTAACATTCATATTGTTCCATGTAATCAACAAATGCCATTAAAATGAAGTTGAGTTAATGATAATACAAAGCTCAAATGCCTACCTGATCAAATCATGGCTACCATATACCAAGATTCCAATCTTCCATAGTTAGGCCATCTTCGTGCATGACGGTATGTGATCATGCTAAATTAGAAATGAGCATTTATTTTTCCTTTTTTTTTTGTTTATAATCATGTGGGTGTCACAATTTCAATAGTACCAATGCTATTACCACAACATCAAGGGTACTTTGAAAAAAAAAATCACACACAAATGGTAGTGTCATCGCAAATTGGCATCAAAATTTGACCCCAAATGTTGTAGTGTGGTGACACATACTTCATTTTATTTGTTGATGACTATTCTAGAATGATAACTATTATGTTCTTAAAAGATAAATCAAAAGCATCTAAGATGTTCAAATTGTATAAAGCTATAGTTGAAAAGAAAAGTGGAAAATAAATGAATTGTTTAAGATCAGATAAAGGAGGAGAATTTATTTCTGATGAATTCACTAACTTTTGTAATGAGTATAGAATTACAAGACAAGTTTCTACACTGAGAACACCAAAAAAAATGGGATTGCGAAAAGGAGAAATAGATCAATTGTTGATTGTGCTAGAACACTGATGATTGAAAAATGCATCACACAAACATTTTGGAGAGAAGTTGTAAGTATTGTTGTCTATACTTTAAACTGAGTTCAATTGAAGGAAGACACCAATAACACACATTATTAACTATGGTATGGATACACACCAAATGTAACCTACTTTAGAATTTTTGGAAGTCAATGTTATATATTGAAAGATGATAGAAATGGGAAAATTTACTCTAAAAGTGATGAAGGAATATTTCTAGTTTATTATACCAAAAGTAAATTTTATAAATGTATTAACAAATCCTCTAAAAAAATCATTGAAAGTGTAAATGTTAAAGTGGATGAATTTTCAAAGAAAATGATGAGGAAAGTAGAAAATAATCAAAAGATTACAACATATTTGTTTACATTGAAGAACTTGACACTCTTCCCAAGAAACAATGTATCACTATCGAGCGACAGAACAATGCAACCGAGCAATAGGCTGCACACACTAAGAAACAGGAAAATGCTCACAATCCTTAATCAAGTAATGATTAAATAAAAATGAAGGTCAAGATGATGATCGGGATGATGAATAGAGATTTGAACTTATACTTTCTAAGTATTTCAGAAGACACCTTTTGCAGGACCAAATTATTGGAGACAAAAGAGCTCGAATGAGAACAAGAAGTAAGTCACTTAACACAAGATGTTTGATTTGTGATTTTGAGCCTAAGTCTATTAATACTGCACTTGAGATAAATAATTGGTTAGTGCAATGAATAAAGATATTTAATAGATTGAAAAGAAAAAAAATGGACATTGGTACCTAGATTGAATGACAAAAATTTCATTGGTACCAAATGGGTATTTAGAAACAAACTGAATGAAAATGGAGAAGTCGCAAGGAACAAATAAAGACAAGTATGCAAAGGGTATGCACAAGAAGAAGGTATTGACTATGGAGAAAGCTTCACACCCATTTATAGACTAGAAGGAGTAGGAATTCTAAGTTTGTTTATTCTTCTTTCAAAGGAGTCAAAGCATACCAAATGGATGTTAAATTTGCATTTCTGAATAGAATACTAGAATATGAGGTATACATTGAACAACCTGAAGTGTTTGTTGATCCTAACAAGAGGAACATGGTTTGTAGGCTACACAAAGCCTTGTATGGATTGAAACAAGCATCAAGAGAATGGTATGAAAGACTTCACTCTTATCTCATAAGTATTGGATTTGTAATAACAAGTGATAATAGTAATCTATATTTGAAAGGAGATACTGATGATAAAATTATGATTTCTGAGATATTTGTTGATGATATCATATTTGGAGGTAATGGTATTATATGCAAATCATTTTCTGACTAAATGAGCAAAGAATTTGAGGTTTCAATGTTTGGAGAGATCAATTTTTTTCTTGGTCTACAGATTCTATAACAAGATGTGGGCATCTACATCACACAATCTGAATACATCAAACAAGTTCTAAAGATATAAAAAATGGAGGACTCTAAACCAGTTTGAACACCTATGACAATTGGATGCAAATTGACAATGGAAGACAATACTACCAAGGTAAATCTAACCTTATATAGATATATGATTGGGAAACTCATGTATGTTGTACATACTAGACTAGATATATCATATGTAGTTGGTATAGTTGCAAGATTCTTTGCTAATCCCAAGGAATAACACACGATTGTTGTTAAAAGAATTATGAGATATTTAAAGAATACCAAAGACTATGGTTTATGGTATAATAAAGAAGGATAATTTGAGCTACAAGTCTATAATGATGTTGATTGGGCTGGAAACATAGATGATAGAAAGAGCTCAACAAGAGGAGTATTATCTATGGGTGTTAGACTTGTCACATGGATAAGTAAACATCAAGGATGCATATCTCAATCAACCGCAGAAGAAAAATATGTGGCTGCTACTATAATTTTATCTAATATTGCATGGATCAAGAATTACTCAAAGGTATAAATATGAAAATCCTTGAACCAATAATTATATATTGTGATAATACAAGTGCTATCTATCATGCCCAAAACTAGGGCAAAACACACAGATAATTTTTTTTTTAAAACACAAGTACATACAACTAACAATGGATGTGTTGAGGTAATGTGATAGCATGGTGAAGTTATTCTTCAAGTTGAAAGGTATATTCATAGATTTATTTACAGTCACACTGCATACAGATGTAGAGCTAGAGCATCAACTTGTTTACACAGGTTACATGAACTCTTGGGTCAGGTTGAATTTACTATAGTTTTATGTTTAACCACATGTAGTATTGTGATGGTAATTAATTGTTAAGAGCACATGTTGAATTAGGTTGACCTAGTAATTACTTTAATTCTTAACCTTAATTACAACTTAATCCATTTAAATCTAGTACCAATTCTCTTTTGACATTAACTAGTAATTTAAATATAATAATCAAAATCTAATCTAATTCTTGTCCTACAAAAGTCAATTTTAATTAAATTCTCCCTCTAACAAAAATATACATGCAACTATAGTCCATTAATGCCCTAATACAAAGTTTAATTAACCTCTAATAGAAATTTAAATTAACCTCTAATCCCTTTTGAGCACATGAGCAACATATTTCAATTTGTCCTAATAAAATTAAATTAACAACTAACTATACATTTTAAATTAACCAAATAAATATGTCTCTCTAATAGGCTATTCCATTTCAATTAATAATGTGAATTGCTAAACTATTATTCTAACTAGGGTAAATAATAGAAAGTATAAATCCATTAACATATTAGCAAATCTATACATTTTACATAAAAACTAAAGCTATTAATATAGTAATTAAATTGCACCATTAAATAACAAGTATATCTATAAAATGAACTACATAATTTAAAATAAAACAATAAAGAAATAAATCTATCTAGCTAACTAATATTAATGATTCATTTTAAATAACTAACCATTGTATAAATAGACTATATTCTAAAAGGTTGATACATTACCAATTAAATCTACACATATTAATAAATCTATTAATTGCTAATCCTAATCAACTAATCTAACTAACCATACTAATATTAACCTACTAACCTACTAACCTACATATCCTACCTATTCCCTATCCCATCACCCCTCCCTTTCCCCTTGGCCCACATGCCAAGTGGGAGAGGTGACAAGACACAAGGTCAAAATCTGCATATGGTTTCAAATTCTTCATGGACACAAGCGCAGGTTTAAGGGGACATGAGGATTGGGGCCCACCAAACATAATAACATTAATCTCAAAGGAGAATTTAGAATGGTTTGGGAAGGTTAACTTGTCATAGGGAATAAGCATTGATTCCCATGTTAGACCTTAACATCCAACGCATGGTAGAAGAAGGTAAGGAAGGAGTATGTGGGTGGGACCCATGAGGATGCAAATCAAGGTAAGATGTGTTTCCCCTCATTAATATCATTTTATTATATTTTATTTTGTTTAATGTGACCTCTATCACCACATACCTGCGCCTATTTATGGGAAGGGAAATGTTATAGAAGTTATGTGAGGATTTCATTTATTAATTTAATATTTAGTTTTCTAACCACAAGGTTATGATAGGGAGTTAGTATACTAACTATAATTAGATAGAGAATGTTGGGAAGGGAATATTCTCTTTGCTAAAGAGAATTATTTTCCTTCCCATACAAATTCCAGAAAGCATTTTTGTTCTAAAAATGTAGAAAGTGTCATGGGTATTATTTGTTTTTTTCTTTTGCTTCTAACATATTGATTTCCTAGTTTTAATATTAGATTAGTTGATTGTATGCATTTGAATTATTTTATTAGTGCAATACACTAAGTGAACTATAAATTTAATATTATTATTAGTTGATTTTTTTTTACATTAATACACTAACTTGTTTGATTTTCTATTGTTATCGAGTTTATCTTTCCTTCTCAAGAATTGAGGTTGCAATGAAGATTTGATGGTAAAGTGTTGAACCTATTGAAATCGAATCAATATTTCCAAAGGAATAATGGAGTGTTTCAACTTGAAATCTTACAATCAAATACATTATAGAGAATACAAGATTCATAAATCCACAAGCTTTTATCTGCTATGAAAAACTATTACATTGCCTTCCTTTTCAATATTGGATATCATTCTACCATGAAAGGTTAACTTCATTATTTTAAAGAATATAATAGAATAGGCATGAAACTAAAGAGTCTTCATTTACATTATGATAATCCTTCAAAATACAACTACACATCTTCAAGATGGAAGATCTATACAATCAATGGATAGTACACAATATGAAGTTATTATATAATGAATAAGAACTCTTCACATATTACTTGATAAAGATTTCAATATGAACATTACAACACTTAACAAGAAATGAATCTCAATACAAAAGGAGTAACCATGCAAAATTAAAGTTTCTCTCACACAACTACACCAAAATAGAGATTTCTCCCAAGCTTTTCCACAATCATCTTGACTTCAAAACCTGCAAATACATGAGGAGAACCATGGGAAGCTCATCTCCCATCCTAGGTCTCGAGGAGACCACCCATGATCTTGGAGAATCAGTAGCCAATGGGTGACAATCACACAACCACTTACATGAAAACAACAACAAAGAACACCCTCCTAAGGCTTGCACAAATGGATTCACCATGAACCCATAACAAGGGGTCAAGGTGGATTTCCATGTAGGAGAATGCCAAAATAATACATTCAAATAATATGCCTCTTGAAGGCTAAAACGACATACATCTTTCCATCCAATCTTCTCCTTATCTCCCCCAAAATTAGGTTTAAATACAATGACATGCAAGGGCCCATACACCTTGCATTTGTTTCCTCTTCTCTCCATGAGTAAAGACTCTACACTAGCATGGAATCCATCTAACCCCTTCTCCTATACATGGACACTTCTTCCCTATCCAAGGGTGAGTAATGCCATCACACCCTTCACAAAATTCCCATATTGAAAACAAAGATAAAACCATAAGCAAGAATTCAAACCCAAAATTTGTTTCCCATGAATTACAACAATATAAATACATTTCAAATATGCAAGAGAATGAAAAAAATATACAAATCTACTTGCAACAAAACAAAGCAATTTCATGGTAATGGAGACCAACCTTCACAATGTGCTATGGCAAATGAATTTTGAGAAGCGCCCAATCCCTTATGCTTTTTCCATCCAAACCCTAATGTATCTAAAAGTAGAGAGTGGGTGAACACCCACTAACTCTACCAAGGGCCTCTAAAAATACCTCCAAATTCTACCCACCCACCAACATTAAAGTCAGATTTGACCCTAAAGTCCTTTGGCTTTTCCTTGTCCCCTATCATAAATGCCAGATTGGAAAGGAGTGTGGATCTGGGTAAAAGAACAAGACTTACTCCATTTTCGTAACATGTGGAAAAAGGGTCATAAAATAGGTCACCAAGGCTACTAGGGGATTCTAGATGTGCTAAAAACATTCCTAATCCATACCCCTATCACTAAGGTACTAGGATTTTGCTAAATTTGACCCTTAGGACCTCTTTTTGGCCTCTAGAAGTGGCTAGAAAAGAATTAAATCTAATTGATCAAATTGGTGGAACTTTGCAAGTATCTCCAACAAGGGGTTTAATTAGGTTCCTAATGAATCAGTTAGGCTTATGTTTATATTGCCAACCTTAGTAGACATGTCATTACATAAACACATAACAAGTGTTAAGTGACACTATAAAATAACATAATACAACATTGACATGACACTAATTACATAATGAAAACACCTAATACATACATGCAATTTTATTGTTTCGAGTAAAATCACTTAACAATGAGGTTTGAACCTCTTCATTAGGTTCAACCTTGGCTTTATAGTTTGCATATATGGTTTGTTACTGATTATCTGACTAATTCTATGCATCTCTTTCCTGCACACTAAACTTGAGCATCAGTAGTCAAAGATAATAAAATCACATACAATATACATATTCAATTCATACTTAGCAACATTATTCAATAAGAAGACTTAAATTCCTAATTAAAATTTTCATATAGAAATGTTTAAAACATAATAATTTCGTAATCATCATGACATAACATCCATGACATAATCAAGTCTAATCATGATATGATCTTCTCATCAATTAACCTATCTAAACATGTATAATCAAAATCAACCACATGTTCTAGGTCTAATCCATATCAGAAAGTAATACATACAATATAATCTTCATCATAAATATAATATGTCGAGTCTCTATCAGGATAATCAAAAAGTGTATCAATTTATCAAAATAAGTGTATCAACCAAGCTATGATGGGTTGGGGTGAAGCCTCACATCCTCCCCCACTAAGCATGAACTTTCTCTTGGAGTTCATCATAAAGATATGGGTACTAAGATCTCATTTATGATGTGTCCTCCCACGAAACTTTGACCTCATCATAACAATCCCATTGGACCCTAACCTGGTCTAGCTCTCAGCCTCGAAGTGTAAGGGTCTATCAAGATATAATAAAAATGGGCTCTAGTGCTATTTTTCCATCTAACTCGACCTATAAAGTATCCCTATCTATCACGTGAGACTCATCATAAATATATTTTCATAACATAGATACGTGAAACACGTCATGGATGCATGACAGGCTGGGTGGTAAGGCTAGATGGTAGGTAATTGGTCCTATCCTCTCCAATATCTCGAAGGGTCCAAAAAACTGAGGCACTAACTTAGATCCCTTTTAAAAATGGATTGGACTCTTATGCGGGCACACTCTCAAGAAGACCCTATCTCCAACCATATACTCACGATCAACTTGCTTCGCATCTCCATACTTCTTCTGTCGATCCTGAGCCTCTCTAAGATGCTATCTAATCAAGACTACCTACTGCTCCATATCCTTAACCAATTAGTGTCCAAGAGATACTCTATCCTTGATCCTATCCTAGCTCAGTGGTGTCCTACATGGTCTACTGTACAAGGCCTGATATGGCGGCATACCTATAGAAGAATGATGCCCATTATTATAAGCGAACTCAACCAAATGTAGGTATTCCTCCCACTTGACCTGATGGTCCATCACATACATACGTAACATATCCTTTAACACCTGGTTAACCCTCTCTATCTATCCATCTATTCGAGGGTGATATGACATACTAAAATTTAGTCTAGTGCCCAACGCTGCTTGTGGTTCTCTCCAAAAAGATGATGTGAACAAGGAGTCTCTATTAGAGATGATCTTACAGGGAATGCCATAAAGTCTGACAATATCTTGTAAAAAGACCTGAGCTATGTCTCATGCTATGAATGTAGTACGCATAGGTGAGAAGTGGGAAACCTTGGTCAACATGTTGACTGTCACAAAGATGGAATCATGGAAGCGAGAAGACATAGGAAGACCAACAATGAAGTCTGTAAATATAGTATCCCACTTCCACTCGACAATCTCATGTGGTTGCAAGAGCCCACCTAGATGACTTTGCTCTGCCTTCACTCTTTAGCACTCTAGACATCTAGCAACTATGCTGGAAATCTACAATCTCATGCCCAACCAATGATACAATTGTCTCAGATTAGCATGCAATTTCTTATCTCCTGGATCAGCTCCATAAGGTGCTCTATGAGCCACAAGCATAGTAAACTCTCGCAAGTCACCCATAGAAGGTACATAGATGCGTCCCCTATGACATAGAAGTCCATCAAAATCTAAAGAATAATCTGCAAATCTCCCCTCAAGGGGTCTCTAAGAATGGATAAACTGAAAAACCTCCACATATAATCCATCCTCTAGCAAGTGATGCAAAATGTGCTACCTCAAATCTATACTAGAAGTCATAGATGAGAGCTCATGTTGCCTGCCACTCAAGACATCTGCAACTACATTCTCCTTCCCTTTGATGTAATGAACATAAAAATCATACTCACACAAAAAATCCATCCATCTCCTCTGCCTAGCATTAAGATTAGGCTATATAAAGATATACTATAGGCTTTGGTGATTTGAATGAAGCTCAAATTGGTGACCTAGAAGGAAGTGTCACCATCTCACTAAGGCATAAAACATTGCTGCAAGTTCTAGATTATGAGTAGGATAATTAAGATTGTGAGTCTTCAGCTTCCTAGACTCAAAATATATAGGATGAACCTCCTGCATAAGGACAACTCCTAAACCATCCAATGAAGCATCAATACATACAACAAAATCTTCCCAAGGATCTGGCACTGCTAAAATTGGTGCGCTAGTGAGGGATTTCCTGAGATCCTAGAAAGCTCTCTCACACTTCTTTGTCCATTCATACTTCTTCCCCTTTCTTTGAAGGGAGGTGATGGGATGAGGTAGTCTAGAAAATCCTACCATGAAGCATCTGTAATATCCTGCTAAGCCCATAAAACTTCTCACCTTAGTGACACTGGTGGGTGCTAGCCAATCGATAATGGCTCTAATACTTGATGGGTCTACAGAGATCCCATTGCTAGATATAACATGACCAAGATAATGCACCTTGATTGTAAAGAAGGCACACTTTGACAAGCTTCCATATAACTGATTCTCTCAAATGTTGTAGAACCTATCTCAGATGCTCCTCATGCTCCTCCTCATTACGAGAATATATCAGAATGACATCAAGGAACTACACTACCACAAATTTATCCAAGAATGTACAAAATACTCTGTTCATGAGGCTCATGAACACAGTTGGAGAATTTGTGAGGTCAAATGCCACTACTGTGAACTTATAATGACCATACCTCATGTGAAAAGTAGTCTTGTGGATATCAATTTCCACAATCTGTAATTGATGGTACCCCAACTTTAGATCTATCTTCGAGAACACTCAGGCACCCTACAACTAATAAAATAAATCATCGATCTTGGGGAGTGGGTATCAGTTCTTAATTGTTACTTTATTCAACTGTTGATAACTAATGCACAATCTAAGTGATCCATCCTTCTTCTTCTCAAAAATCACTGGTGCAGCCCAAGGTGATACACTAGGTCAGATATGCCCTTTCTCCAAGAGCTCTTATAACTAAATATTGAGCTCATTGAGCTCATGTGTGGTCATCTTGTAAGGTGATCTAGATACAGGCTTGACTCCTAGTACAAGATCTATGTGAAAATCAACTACCCTAGGTGGAGGCATACCAGGTAGCTCAGTAGGAAATACATCTGCAAAGTCTTGAAGAATAGGAAAATCCTCAAAGAAAGGCTCCCCCTCTGAGTCTTCCTATCTATCACTAATGGTGATGGCAAATAACTGACATCCCTTCTGCAAGCACTGCCTAAGCTGTATACTAGAAATCATGCTAAGGGATATAGGTCTTTGTACCCCAAATATCACCATATAAGTACCATGATCATCAACACACTCAACCCTCTTTTGATGATAATCCATCTTGGTGCTATGGGAATATAGCCAATCCATGCCAAGGACTACATCATAAGAACCTAGAGGGGTAATGCAGAGATTAGTCATCGTGATTAAGTCTCCAATCTGAATCTGACAACTGCAAACTAAGGAACTAACAGACACTCTAGCTACTGAAGCTAACTCGACCTCCCAATCGACATCCTATCTAACTTCCACCAGCCCGCAACACTCCACTACGTAGGGAGATATAAAGGAGTATGTGGCTCTTGAATCAAACAAAATAGAAACACTGATACCATGAATCATACATGTGGCCTCTATGATCCTAGCCTGGTACTCAGCCTGGCAGTTATCAACCAAATCAAAAACTCTATAGGATCTACCCATATATCAAACTATAGGCTCTACAATAGCCCCTCTCTAACCTCTGGCTGACTGTCCTTATGGGCACTCTCTTGCTATGTGACCCATACCACCGCAAGTGTAACATGGCCCTTGGGCCTAAATCTGAACTCCCTAAGATCTAGACTACTGTGGTCCTCTCGTCCTACTTGAGCCATTGTAACAACCCCTAGAGGACCACTGAGTCCTAGCTGACTGTATTTGAGGGGTCTGTGTCCTCTGATCCTATCTAGGGCCCTGAGACTACAACTATTTGGGCTTAGAGCCCTAATAACCCTATGAAGGCTTCTATCTAGAATCCTGCTGAGATCTCTGCTGCTGAGACTGTTGACCCTTAAAGGATCCTGTTGAGTGATTATGTTTCCCTTTCCAAGGGGGTCTCTATTGTCCTGATTTCTAGAAAGAGGGGTTTCGGTGCTGAGACAAACCTTGAGACTCTTGTCTAGTATAGATATCCTTAGCTAAAAGTGTCGTCTCAACTATCTGTTTGAATATTGTAGGAATTCCTAGGCGTACTGTGCCCTGAAGAGACATATTAAGTCCCTTAATAAAATGGTGGATATGCAGTTTATTTTCCTTCATGTAATCAACCTATGGAAGGAGCTCAAGAAACTGACTCTCATACTGGGCCACTGTGAGGCCTCTCTGCTGGAGATCATGGAAATCCTCTATCTGTCTTTGTGTGAAATGCTTAGAGAGATACCTCTCTTGAAATCAGGCTACAAAAGAATCCCAAGTGAGTGTGTCAATACTCACTCCACCTATGGATACCTCCTACTCCCACCAACTAGAAGCCTTCTCTCATAGGAGATAGACTGCAAGTCACACCTTTAGATTACTCCCATAAGGGCGCAATCCAAAATATAGCTATAAACTTTGTAACTAGGCCTCTGCTACTGACCTGTCAGTGGATCCCAAAAACAAGGGTGGTTGGAGTTGCAATAAGTCTCAGATCTCATCTCCAACATCTCTAGGTGGTCTCTCTATGGCATGTATCTCATGCTCACATGGTATCACAACCCGATGAACTAACTGACCCTCAACAGACCTGGGTGGGGGACTCCTACTTCTCTCTCTACTAACTGGTCTATCATCTTCTAAAATATGTGCTTCCCCTTCAGGAATCTGCTGTTGAACTATGGGTGGTAGTTGTATGCACCCTAAAATGGTCGCCTAGACTTTGGGCCCCATTTATTATTTTATCATTTTATCAAATTCTTGAATCAATGCTTTGGAACATTTTCAATTCAAATAAATTTCTTTGATCAAATTGTAATTAATTCAATTATTCAATTATTTCAATATTTCTTAAGGTTTGATATTTTTTATCTAATTAAAAGATTTAATTCCCTTTTAATTAAATAAAATTTATCTTATTTAATTAAAAGATTTAATCTCCCTTTTAATTGAATAAAACTCCTCTTATTTAATTAAATTCAATTTCCCCATTTAATTAAATAAAATTCTTCCAATTTATTTAATTGAAAGAAAACCCCTCTTTTAATTAATTAAATAAAAATCCCCACTTAAAGAACTTTATTTGTTGAAAAAGGAAATAAATTAAATGAAAAATCAAATAAAAACCTTTTTTCGTCACATTCTCCTAAGTGGTGGGTTTTTGCCTCTTAATCTCAACCATTGATCAATTCTTTTTTCCACTTAATCTCAATCATTCACTTTCCTTTAAAAGGAGACCTCTCCTTCTCATTTGGATACACATCTTTTTCATAGTATTGTTATGCTGCGGGTTTGGGAAGCAATTTTGGAGGAGGATTTGAGCATTTGATCTTGGATATTGCAATTTCTCTCTTCTTGTCTCATTCTTCTTGCATTCATGGCTACTCATATAGATTAGATTCATATTTATTTTCATAGATTAATCTTGCATTTGTATTTCCTTTCATAGATTTAGCCATGCATTGTTATCAT
>MU226278.1:1724971-1758382 GCA_018584345.1 Thuja plicata | reverse complement strand
AGAGTTACACATCTATGGAGATTCATAGCTGATAATCAACCAAGTTAATGATGAATATCAAAAAAAACATGAGAAGATGGTACCTTACAAGAAAATGGTTGATTCTTTAAAGAGATATTTCACATTTTTCACATTTCTGCAAATCCCTAGAGTGGAAAATAAAGCAGCTGTTGCTATGGCTACACTTGCTTCACTTCTTCAGTTAGACATACATGAATCAAGATTTGAATTCCTGGTGGAAGAGCTACATCACCCTATCTTTGACTCCAAAGAAAGTCATATCATTTTGCACTGTTGTTGGTTATGAATCATCCCGTTATGGTACCATTTACTCATACCTTCATGATGGCATTGTACCTAAAAATTTTAACTGATCTAAACACATAAATCTTACCCGAAATGCCTCTCACCATTCCCTTATCACTAGTGATTTGTATAGGAGGGGTCTCAATGGAACACTTCTTAGATTCCTAGAAAAGAAGGAATCTGATCAAGCGTTAGTTGACATTTACAAGGGCATCTATGGGGGACACTCCAATGGTCTTGTAATGGCCCAAAGGTTTCTTAGGGTAGGGTACTATTGGCCCACGATATAGATTGATGCAGTAGCTTTTGCTTTTGCAAAGTCATGTGAAAAGTATCAAAAACATGGTAACCTGATACATGCTCTAGGTAGGGAGCTCATTCCTTCTATATCTCATTGGCCATTTTAGCACTGGGCCTTTGACCTCATTGGGAAAATTCATCCCAACTCATTAGGTGGACAAAAATTTATCATTACTACTATTGATTATTTTACTAAATGGGTAGAAGTTGTCCCACTTTCTATTGCCTCTGGCAAGGCAGTTTCTCTATTCATCCTAAACCATATCATCTATCAATATGGAGTGCCTTGAAAGATTATTACTCACAACAAAGGCTAATTTAAAAATAAGGACCTTGAACAAATCTACAAGAAATTCAAGATTAAAGAACATTGGTCCTCCATTTACTTTCCATAAGGAAATGGTCAAGCAGAGGCATCAAATAAGACCATTCTTAAGATTTTGCATAGAGTAGTGTGTAAGAATGGTAAAGATTGGAATTTGTAGATAAATTTGGCTTTGTGGGCCTATAGAATGAGTATTCATACTCCTATAAGAGCTACTCCTTTTTCTTTTGCATATGGTGTTCAGGCCATGTTAGCTTTGGAGGTTGAGATTACTTACTTTGAGTTTCTCTCCATGGTTTAGTTACAGATGAAGACTACCACGCCATGAGACTTCAAGATTTAGAACTTTGAGATGAAAAATGTCAAACATCATTTGACCATATGAGAGTCTATCAAAAGCGTATGTCCAAAGCCTTCAACAAAACGGTTCACCCTAGAGAGTTCCAAATAGGAGATCTTGTCCTATGTGAAAATCATAAGAATCAGCAACATAG
This sequence comes from Thuja plicata, assembly GCA_018584345.1. Taxonomy (NCBI): domain Eukaryota; kingdom Viridiplantae; phylum Streptophyta; class Pinopsida; order Cupressales; family Cupressaceae; genus Thuja; species Thuja plicata. Next base: position 1,756,957 of record MU226278.1, on the reverse strand, counting down.
AGATCAAAAGGGTAAATTTGAACCTATTTGGCTTAGACCTTACATTATCACAACAAATTTTGGGATAGGTGCTTATTTACTATCTACATAGGAGGGAGAACAGCTCCCTGATCCTATCAATGTTTTGCACCTGAAGAAGTTCTATCCATGATGTGAATTCTATCTGGGGGCATCCTTTTGTACATATTATTGATCCTGAAAAAATTTAAAAAATGATATATTGTCCAAAATTCTAAAAATCAGAAAATGTCCTGAAAAAAAATGATCATCTTAGTGAAAACCTAGCAATAGGTGCTTTGATGTATCTCAAAAAAAAATTTATATTTTAAAAATACAAAAAAAATCAAAAATTCAAAAAATTCAAAAAAATAGAAAAAGTGCCTTGGTGAAAACCTGGAAACAGGTGCCTTGGTCGCAAAAATTCAAAATTTTTTTATAAAAAGTCCTGAAAAAAGAAAATAATAATAATAAAAAAAATGAAAGAGAAGAAATTGTAATAAAATCCAAGTGGTGAAAACTTGGAAACGAGCGCTACTTGAGGCCTTTGCACCCCTATTTCTTAGCTTGTGTCCTTGACACTTAGCCTTTCTCCATCATGCCTTGTCCTTGTTGCCTTGGTCTGAAATTGGTCTTTGTCTTTGTGTACGGGGCATACTTGTGTTAGCTTTGGTCTCTTGGATGCATTAATCTTTAGGACACCTCGCAAATGGTATTTTTCAACACCACCCCAACTATATTTTTTAATACAACCCCTAACATTGAGTGTTTTTCAACACTTATCGGTTTGGTCTTACCCTATTTTGTCATGTGGTCTTGCAAGCATTCACTCCTTATCCTCGGAACTCAGTAACAGTTAACACACTTAAATTTTTAAATGCAACACTTAATGCTTGAGCTATGTCATGATCTTTTCTTTGTGTGCTAACTATTATTATTTTTGTTGAGTGTCCTTGTCTAATAAGCCTCTCCTTGATGCATAGCTAGAGGACTTGGGGCATGAGACATGTTTTTATTTGCTTCCTACTTTATGCTTAACTATTTTTGCACAACTGTTCTGCTGGTCATCCTGACCTCTGTGCCTTGATGCGAGCATGGATTTGCTATATTAAATTAGGTAAGCTAACATCACATTCATCTTGACCTTTATGTCTTTGATTCTTATGTTAGAATATTTTCACATTTTAAATCCGATATACATCACATTGATATCTTCATAGTTACACTCATGACTAGTGATGGTTGTGTGATGTTTCTGATATAAATCACATTCATATATTCATAGTTGCGCTTGTGACTAGTGATGATTGTGTAATTTTCCAATGTCCATTAATAATGGCCCAATGATGAAAATAAGTTCCTTAACATTCTCTAATGAATGATGAACACAAGAACCTATGTTTCTTGCTCTATTGTAAGTACACCTTTACATTTTCATGTAGCTTGCATTGTTAGACTCCATGTTAATTTGTATTTTAGGATACTTTATGAGTTTGAGAGGGTTTCCTTCATCTTTCCTATGGACTTTTAATCAACTGTGATCAAGTTCTGATCTTCATTTCCTTATCTTCTTTCATAATCTCAATCAAAATTTTGTATCTTAAATAGTTGATTGATTTTGGGGCATTCTCTCTCTTGAGGAAAAATCTCTTTCTTCTCTCCATTTCTTTCCACTTCTTCAAAACTTCTATCTTCCATTCACTTTCACCCCACTTCTTTTCTTCTAATTCAACCTTGGGGCATAATCTTTCATGCTTGATGATTTACCTTGGTTATGTGATCTTTATATCTTTCATCTTACATCAGAAAACCTTATCTTTAGTTTTATTTGATCAAATTTATCAATTTGCTATTTCTCCTCTATCTCATTTTGATTTCGATCACGAGGGGACAATACCTATCAAACTTCAATCTTTGATTCAGCTTTATCAATTATATTAGTCTTACTTGAGATTCTTATCTCTGACATGTCAATTACTTATTTCAGTGTTGACTTTGTCTTTTTCAATTATGCTTATTTCTCTCCTAATGTGTTCCCATCTCGACCACACGTTTGGGTTGTTTTGTGATCCCAAGTTGACCTCACACTTCAACTTCATTCTTTGACTACATGTGTCCCCAAGTCGACCACACATTTTCCAAAGAGGGGCAAATGTATGCACCCTAAAATGGTCGCCTAGACTTTGGGCCCCATCTATTATTTTATCATTTTATTGAATTCCTGAATCAATGCTTTGGAACATTTTCAATTCAAATCAATTTTCTTGATCAAATTGTAATTAATTCAATATTTCCTAGGGTTTAATCATTTTTATCTAATTAAAAGAGTTTTTCCTTTTAATTAATAAAATTCATCTTATTTAAGTAAAAGATTTAATCTCCCTTTTAATTGAATAAAATTCCTCTTATTTAATTAAATTCAATTTCCCCCATTTAATTAAATAAAATTCTTCCAATTTATTTAATTGAAAGAAAACCCCTCTTTTAATTAAATAAATAAAAATCCCTACTTAAAGCACTTTATTTGTTGAAAAAGGAAATAAATTAAATGAAAAATTAAATAATTTTTTTTTTTCATCACATTCTCCTAAGTGGTGGGTTTTTGCCTCTTAATCTCAACCATTGATCAATTATTTTTGTCTTTTAATCTCAATCGTTCACTTTCCTTTAAAAGGAGACCTCTCCTTCTCATTTGGATACACATCTTTTTCATAGTATTGTTATGCTGCAGGTTTGGAGAGCAATTTTGGAGGAGGATTTGAGCATTTGAGCTTGGATATTGCAATTTCTCTCTTCTTGTCTCATTCTTATTGCATTCATGGATACTCATATAGATTAGATTCATGTTTATTTTCATAGATTAATCTTGCATTTGTATTTCCTTTCATAGATTTAGCCATGCATTGTTATCATATAGATTAATTTCCTTTCATGCATTGCAATTATATAGAGTAGATCTCATTTTCATGCATTTGAATCTCTCGTTTCATGGTTTACTTACATAGGCACTAACTAGGTCAATCTGAGGGCCTCCATTTCAAACCAGTGCACTCCATGACTAGAGAGATATGGATCGATATTTGAGACCTCATTCTTGAGAAACCTTGGATGGAATGATTCATAGAAGTGTGTCAACATTTTAGCACACAGTAGTCTCTGTTGAATTACCCCAATCAGATTTTGGAGAGCATCAAAAATATCCTGGTTAGGGTTCTGAGGTGGTAGAGTTGGTGGATCCTCCTATCCTACCCCAACATGGGGAGCTCTACGACCTCTACCTCATTAGTTATCTCTTGTGACAACATGAATCCTACATAATAATTTAAGTTTTAAATGAGTTGAAATGTAATGGATTAGGTTCCTAGTGTCGAAATACCGCTCTGATACCAAAATGTCATGCCCAAAAGTAGGGCAAAACACACAGACAATTTTTTTTTTTAAAAACACAAGTACATAAAACTAACAATGGATGTGTTGAGGTAATGTGATAGCATGGTGAAGTTAGTCTTTGAGTTGCAAGGTATGTTCATAGATTGATTTAGGGTCACACCGCATACGGATGCAGAGTTGGAGCATCAACTTGTTTACACGGGTTACATGAACTCTTAGGTCAGGTTGAATGAACTATGGTTTTATATTTAACCACATGTCATATCATGATGGTAATTAATTGTTAAGAACACATGTTGAATTAGGTTGACCTAGTAATTACTTTAATTCTTAACCTTGATTACAACTTAATCCATTTAAATCTAGTACTAATTCTCTTTTGACAATAACTACTAATTTAAATCTAATAATCAAAATCTAATCAAATTCTTATCCTACAAAAATTAATTTTAATTAAATTCTCGCCCTAACAAAAATACACATGCAACTATAGTCCATTAATCCCCTAATAGAAAGTTTAATTAACCTCTAATAGAAATTTAAATTAACCTCTAACCCCTTTTGAACACATGAGCAACATATTTCAATTTGTCATAATAAAATTAAATTAACAACTAACTATACATTTTAAATTTATCGAATAAATCTATTTCTCTAATAGACTATTCCATTTCAATTAATAACGTGAATTGCTAAACTATTATTCTAACTAGGGCAAATAATAGAAAGTATAAATCTATTAACATATTAGAAAATCTATACATTTTACATAAAAACTAAAGCTATTAATCTAGTAATTAAATTGCACCATTAAATAAAAAGTATATCTATAATATAAACTACATAATTTAAAATAAATAAATAAATAAATAAAACTATTTAGCTAACTAATATTAATGAGTCATTTTAAATAACTAACCATTGTATAAAATAGACTATATTCTAAAAGGTTGATACATTACTAATTAAATCTACACATATTAATAAATCTATTAATTGCTAATCGTAATCAACTAATCTAACTAACCCTACTAATATAAACCTACTAACCTACCTATCCTACCTATCTCCTATCCCATCACCCCTCCCTTTCCCCTTGGCCCACGTGCCAAGTGGGACAGGTGACAAGTCACACGGTCAAAATCTGCATAGGGTTTCAAATTCTTCATGGAGGTAAGTGCAGGTTTAAGGGGACATGAGGATTCGGGCCAACCAAACATAATAACATTAATCCCAAAGGAGAATTTCACATCGTGTGGGAAGGTTAACTTGTCATAGGGAATAGTCATTGATTCCCATGTCATACATCAACATCCAACACATGGTAGAAGAATGTAAGGAATGAGTATGTGGGTGGGACGGACGAGGATATAAATCAAGGTAAGATTTGTTTCCCCTCATTATTATCATTTTATTATATTTTAATTTATTTAATGTGACCTCTGTCACCACATACTTGCGCCCATTTATGGGAAGGGAAATGTTATAATAGTTATGTGAGGATTTCATTTATTAATTTAATATTTAGTTTTCTAACCACAAGGTTATGTTAGGGAGTTAGTATACTAACTATCATTACAAAGAGCATCTTGCTACGTGAATATTCTCTCTTTTAAAGAGAAATATTTTTCTTCCCATACAAATTTGAGAGAGTATTTTTTCTCTAAAAATCGAGAAAGTGTCATGGGTATTATTTGTTTTTCTTTTTTAACTTCTAACATATTGATTTCTTGGTTTTAATATTAGAGTAGTTGATTATATGTATTTGAATTATTTTATTAGTGCAATACAATAAGTGAACTATAAATTTAATATTATTATTAGTTGAATTTTTTTTTACATTCATACACTAACTTGTTTGATTTTCTATTATTATCAAGTTTATCTTTCCTTCTCAAGAATTGAGGTTGCAATGAAGATTTTATGGTAAAGTGTTGAACTTATTGAAATAGAATCTAGCTTTCCAAAGGAATAATGGAGTGTTTTAACTTGAAAACTTACAATCAAATACATTATAAAGAATACAAGATTCATAAATCCACAAGCTTTTATCTGCTATGAAAAACTATTACATTTCCTTCCTTTTTAATATTGGATATCATTCTACCATGAAAGGTTAAGCTCATTATTCTAAAGAATAGAATACAATAGGCATGAAACTAAAGACTCTTCATTTACATTATGATAATCCTTCAAAATACAACTACACATCTTCAAGATGGAAGATCTAAATAATAAATGGATAGTATACAATATGAAGCTATTACATGATAAATAAGAACTCTTCACATCTTACTTGATAAAGCTTTCAATATGAAAATTACAACACTCAACAAGAAATAAATCTCAATACAAAAAGAGTAACCATGCAACATTAAAGTTTCTCTCACACAACTACACCAAAATAGGGATTTCTCCCAAGCTTTTCCACAATCATCTTCACTTCAAAACCTGCAAATACATGAGGAGAACCATGGGAAGCTCACCTCCCATCCTAGGTCTCAAGGAGACCACCCCTGAGCTTATATAATTGGTAGCCAATGGTTGACAATCACACAACCACATAAATGAAAACAACAACAAAGAACACCCTCCCAAGACATGCACAAATGGATTCACCATAAACCCATAACAAGGTGTGAAGGTGGCTTTCCATGTAGGAGAATGCCAAAATAATATATTCAAATAACATGCCTCTTCAAGGCTAAAAACACATACATATTTCCATCCAATCTTTTCCTTATCTCCCTTAAAATTAGGATAAAATACAATGGCATGCAAAGGTCCATACACCTTACATTTTTTCTCTCTTCTCTCCATGAGAAGAGACTCTAAACTAGCATGGAATCCAGCTAACCCCTTCCCCCATACATGGCCACTTCTTCCCTATCCAAGGGTGAGTAATGCCATCACACCATTCACAAAACTCTCATATTCAAAACAAAGATAAAACCATAAGCAAAAATTCAAACCCAAAATCCCTTTCCCATACATTACAACAATACAAATACATTTCACATATATAAGAGAATAAAAAGAACATACAAATCTACTTGCAACAAAACATAGCACTTTCATGGAAATGGAGACAAACCTTCACAATGTGTTATGGCAAATGAATTTTGAGAAGAGCCTAATCCCTTATGCTTTTCCCATCCAAAACCTAATTTCTCTAAAAGTAGAGAGTGGGTGAACACCCAATAACTCTATAAAGGGCCTCTAAAAAGACCTCCAACTTCTACCCACCCACTAAAATTAAATTCAGATTTGACCCTAAAGTCCTTTGGCTTTTCCTTGTCCCCTATAATAAATGCCAGATTGAAAAGGAGTGTGGATTTGGGTAAAAGGTCAAGACTTACTCCATTTTTGTAACATATGGAAAATGGGTCATAAAATAGGTCACCAAGGCCACTAGGGGATTCTAGATGTTTTAAAAACATTCCTAAACCATACCCCTATCACTAAGGTACTAGAATTTTTTTAAATTTGACCCTTAGGACCTCCTTTTGGCCTCTAGAAGTAGCTAGAAAAGAATTAAATCTAAATGATCAAATTGGTGGAACCTTGCAAGTATCTCCAACAAGGGGTTTAGTTAGGTTCCTAATGAATTAGTTAGGCTTAGGTTTACATTTCCAACCTTAGTAGACATGTCATTATATAAACACATAACGAGTGTCAAGTGACACTATAAAATAACATAATACAACGTTAACATGTCACTAATTACATAATGAAAACACCTAATACATACATAAAATTTTATGGTTATGATTAAAATCACTTAACAATGAGGTTCAAACCACTTCATTAGGTTCAACCTTGGCTTTACAGTTTGCACATATGGTTTGTTTCTGATTCTCCTACTACTTCCATGGTTTTCTTTCTTGCACACTAAACTCGAGCATCAGTAGTCCAAGATAATAAAATTCCAGGAAATATACATATTCAATTCATACTTAGCAACATCAATCAATAAGAAGAATTAAATTCCTAATTACAATTTTCATAGAAAAATATTTAAAATATAATAATTTCATAATCATCGTGACATAACATCCATGACATAATCAAGTCTAAGCATGATATGATCTTCTCATCAATTCACCTATCTAAACATGTATAATCAAATTTAACCACATGTTCTAGGTCTAATCCATATCATAAAGTAATCCATACAATATAATCATCATCATAAATATAATATCTTGAGTCTTTTTCAGGATAATCAAAAAGTGTATCAATGTATCAAAATAAGTGTATCAACTGAGCTATGATGGGTCAGGGTGAGGCCTTACACTATCAATATTTCAACAAACATTGTTATGCATGCTAAGACAAAGCACATAGCTATGAAGTATCATTACTTGATGGAATAAGTACAAGATAAATAAGTGATATTGGAATATGTCCAATCCAAAGAACAATTAGCAGACATATTCACAAAGCCATTGCCAAAAGATACATTTGAGTACCTTAGGAAGAGACTAGGGGTGTGACCCTTGTCTACTAGTCAATAAGTTGACTAAGAGGCTGCATCAGCCTACACATTATTAGAAGATTAATCATGTTGATGCAAGAAAATCTATGGAATTAAATAAAATATCAATACAAAAGGTACTTATTAGAACTACACACAAGAGATATTCTTGGCTACTATAGAGATGTATTGGTGATGGACAAAAGAGATATTTTTTTTTTTGGAATTGATGTCAAAGGGAGAGGAATATATCCATAGGAAATATCCATCAAGGAAAAGTACATCTAGAGGGATAGAGATGTCCAATAATGTAATATCTATCAGGGAGACTTGAACATCAAAGGGAGAGAAAATATAAGGGAAATAAGTTTCTACAAAGGGAGAGAAAGATCCAAGAAAGATTCAGAAAAACAACTATCCATCTAAGGGAAAGAGTTGGAAGAAAGTTAACATTGCATATCTATTGAGAAAAGGGAGAAGAGATTCTACAACAAAGGAAGGAAAAGAAGACAAAAGTTGCTACATCTATCCATTGAAAAGAAAAAAGAAAGGGAGAGCAATCTGCAATAATCAAATCTAAGCTAGAAGAGCTTATCGAGAGTCAGATATTTTAATTGGTTATAGAATTATAAGTTTGGTATGTTATGGCATGCTTTAAATTACATATTTCATATTATTTTGATAAGTATGTTTCCATCTATGCCAAAGGGAGAGATTGATGAACTATAATTGATTGAATGTTTGAAGATGATAAGTTGATGATCACCACACTATAGGGAGTAAATGTAAGACATTGAATCAGTTAATGTATTTATTTTCATAGACATCAACTTTATATAATCTGATTGGTCATATACATAATGTCATATAATTAAAGAAACCAAAGATATAAAGTTTATATTATTGGTAAACATATAAAGCTAGTGTACACGGAGTGACAGGCAACACCAAGCACAACTAAAGTGGTCAATGAGGAGAATTGAAGTTGATGCCCAAGGACAACTTGAGTCAATGACTGACCAAACTAAGAGTTGATCACTGATCAAAAATGGAGTTAGAAAATGACAAATCACTTAGCTGACAGGAGCTATATTTAGAGTTAACTGATTGATTGCTTTGTTTTAATTGATTAGTTGAAATAAATATTTAAAGCAAGTTTTATTCATAGTTTTCAAGGAGAATTCTACAAAGTAAAACTAAATCAAAGCTTTAAAGATTTAATCAATGCATGGCAAGATTTGTGGATCAAGAAGCAATCAACGTCAAGAACAAGAAAGACAAGAACATTGAACAGTGAAATTATGCCTATATAAATAGACAAGAAATTAATTATGAAAGTGAGGAATTTTGAATATAATTCTAGTGAAGATAGAATTCTTCATGCAGATCTGATCATATCGGCTGAAGAGCAGAGCCAAGGATTCTGCAGACACCAAGAAATAAAAGCAAGAGCACTGACCAAACAGAAAGAAGAAAGAAGGGGAGTAAATCAATTGAAGAGAACATTGATCAGAGAGGTATTATGGACTAATAATAGATCTGAAAATATGCAAAGTAAAGTTTTATTATTGAAGAAACCATTTACTGTTTCAGTTTAACCATTGATTCAGAAAATCTCTTAACCCTGTGCGATTTAACCATCCTTAATGTAGAGATACTCAAGAGTATCAAAATGTTTTCATATTGACATCATAGAAAATCCTAGGTCAAATGATAAACTATTAGTTTTAAATCCTCTAACAAGGTCTCACTTAATAGTGTGTTTGTAACCTTTAACAGGGTTGGCTCTTCACCGAGCTCACTTCAAAAGAGTGAAAATTTTGGGTTACCGGTCCCAAGTGGTTTTTCCCTTAACATGGTTTCCATGTTAAAAATCCATGTGTCAAATGTGTATATGGTTCATTTATTTGATATTTTTTCTTTACACATTACTAAAATAGGATTGGTCAGTAAACACTAAGTTCAATTACTACTATTCGATAAAGCTTAAAGAAAAGATAAACAATATACTCACCAAGAAGTATATATTTGATATAATTACTTAAAGGCATACATATTGTAGGACTAAAAGATAAATGAAGGTATTATATATGTAATATAAGTTTTGGTTGATTATTGGATTAATTTTTGAGGCCACTAATTCAACCCCCCCTCTCAGCCATTCTAATTGTATCATCTTAAAATGGAAGCACTTCCATTCTAAGAATGTTTATCCCTCCTTAGGGTGTGTTTTTAACCATCATCATATTTTCCCCTCATTTTCCACCCTCTCCTTCTTTTGTACCTATTTAGGAAGTTGATTGAGCCTCTCTAGACACTATTTATCCCACCCAGCACATTTTCTAGGGGTTTTGACTCCCTAGGTAAAGGTCAACCTCGACCTTCACCTAAGTCAAGTTCAACCTTGATATTAACCTAGGTCAAGGTTGACCTTAATTTTGACCCAGGTCCCCCTTTCCAATTGGAAAGTTTGTCAGCTTTTGGGGGTCATTAAAAAGTTCATTTCCCACTTCTAGGTCGGTTGTTTTAGGTTTCGAAGTAACAACTCTTGAAGTCATATTTAATATAGGTCATCTTCTAGGAGTATAGGTCTAATGGGAATTTAATTCTCCTATGTATGCCTCTCTAGAAGATTGTGCCCTAGATTGGTATATAAGGAAGTTTTCTCCTCTCATTTTCTCTAAGTAGATCACAAGGGAACAACCATCAACTAAGCAAGAATTCTACATGTTCTCAAGCTTTCAAATTTTAATGAAGGTTTTTAAGTCTTTCTCTTGAGCATTCAAGTTATCCATTGAAGATCAAGGATTCAAGTATTCAAAAATTTGAAGTGATTTGGTACATCCTCAAGATTCATTCATTCTAATTTCAAGGTGGATTCTAAGCATACAAGAATGGAGGTTTATAGTTTCTAATATTGAGTCCAAGCTTTCATATTTACATACTAGTTTACATTCAAAGTATAATTGCATATCTATTGTCATAGCTTCATTATTAGATCTACTTCTACTACTTGCTAGCATTCTCTATTTCAATTATTGATTTCAAGGTTAATTCCTAAATAAAGGTTTGACTAAGGAAACCCCTCCCCCCAACAAAAAAACCATTTTTGTTGTAGGGACATGTTCTGAACAATGAATTAGAGTGAAAATCTAGATACTCTTTTTAGCAAACTGTCATGATCTGGAAACAGATTTTCCGTGAGACTTTCTGGGTCTGAATTATGTTCTAGGTCAGAATCAAACATTTTAGGTCAAAATCAAACTTGATCTAGATTTGGAATAGATTTTTGTTTTTTCTTCGTCTCTACATTTTCCTTCCTGATCTGGTTGCAAAATTCCCATAAACTCATTAGAGACACCAGAAAACATCATTCTTTAGATATGTTTCCTTTTTAGGTTAGTACATGTATTTAGTTCATTTAAATTAAATTTTTAATCTTTCTAAATCTACTACACACTCTCTTCTATAAAATATAATTTAGGGTTCTATTCTTCATCCCTATCCTTAATTCTTACGCTTTACACATGTTGGTTGTATTTCTCATTTTGGCAGCTTTCCTGGTTCCTTGTCCTACTCACTGTGCTATGGTGTTTTCTTTATGCCATCTCCTGGTCCTTGCCTTATCTCTGTCATGTTTTTAGGTGTTCAAGTCTAAACTTACCTTTCCAAAACCCTGAAAACCCTAAGTCCTTCCAAGTATTAAATGATGAAAGTAAACCCTAGGCCATGCCTTTCTATTTCAATGTTACTTTTTCATTCACTTAAGGCATGTGTTTTAATTTAAATCACCTCATCGCGTTACTCCAGCCAAATATTCAATAAGTCTTCCCGACTTGGCATTTTCCTTTTGTCGCATGGTCTCGTTCAAAATTAGAATATTCCTTTGGCTTTCTAAGACTCAGCGATTCTTTTCATGTCGGGTAGTTGCAAGATAACTATGTTATAAAGCTTTATAAAGAAGGGACCCACTGCTTAGTCGGGTGATCGCAGTAGATTTTTAAAAGTTATGAAAAAGTTCTTAGACTCACCAATTACTTCATGTCACGTTATCGCCAAATCAAGTAAAAGCTAAAAGTTAAGTGAGGCCTTCAGACGCATGATCTCGAAATGGAACAACGGTTAAGAGATTTTAACTGAGACTATGCGACTAACCGTCTATGGTTTGCAAAAAATCTTAGTCGGCTTGTCACCAGAAAAGAATGATGACTCAGTTCTCTAGTATGCAGTAGGTGAATGAATGGTTGTATGACATGTGTCACAAGAAAAGTGGATGTAAAAGGATCATCGCATTGTCACCGGAAGGAGGAAGTGGATTCAGCGAAAACAAGACTAGGTACTTTCCCTTCAGTCGCAGTGTCTGGGAATGATTTGAGGGTGTGCCCGAGCATATAGCAATTAAGCGACAGCTGTCAGATGAAGGAATCAGAGGATCTGACGGTGGTCGCAAAGTCTAAGTAGAAAAGTGCCCGAAGGGAAAAGTCCTCCTGACTCAGTGATTAAGGTATGTCGCGTAGTCGTCAGAAGCAAAAATGGGGCGCTTATAACTTGTTAAGGTAATGTTGAATGCTCAAGACTTGATTCCACGATTGGGTGACTCAGCATTATCACATAGTCTTGAAATAAAAATCAAACATTCAGCGATAGGGAGAAAATTGTAAAGGTTAAAGGAAATAGTTAGTCGCGAGGTCTCAGAGTGAATGATGAGTTACTGTTAACTCCACGCGACTATGATTTCAGTTGGGTCGCATGATCACCAGATTGTAACCTGGGTCAGCCAAAGGTAAGAAAATGCATTTTCACCATGTCTTGAGATGGAACCATGGTTAGTGACAGAGGCCCACGACAAAGAGACTTAATGTAGTCGCCCAGTTGCCTGATAGAAAAATCTAAAAGCGGCGGCAGTTTTTTTTGATGTGACAGTGTAAATCTCTTGGCAACCAATCACAAGTTTGTATTTTGATCACTGTGAAAAAAGAGTAGCTAAGATGTAAGACAGATAGAAAATTAGAATGTGAAATCTTAGCTCTTTTAAATGTTTTATGATTTTTCTGAGGATTCATATTTGAAAATTTGATTTCCTATCAACTTCATGCAACTACGGCTAGGTTTTTGATCAACTGCACAGCATGTCAAATTAATGGCAGAACTGATGTTTCCAAATTATGAGCTACATACTCTAAATGATGGCTATAAGGAGTTGATGGTGCATTCATTCACATTCATTGAGTTTTCAGATTTTAGAGCCCAAGTTGCTAGGTTTTTAGAAAAAAGAGATGTCTTATTCAAGTTGCAGTTGTTCCAAAGTTGATCAAAGAGTTCTAAATTGCAAAAAATTGTGTAAGGCAGTCAGCTAATCTCCGTGTTAGATTTGTCTCAATATCAGTTAGAAGAAAGAGATTCAGAGTGTTGCAAATATGAGTGGAGCTATGAGTGTTGCTTCAAAAAGTGGAGGGAGTGGAGAGGAGCAGAAAGGAAAAGCAAGTTTCTCTGATGAATTTCTCCGTCTCCTACCTGGTTCAACTCAAACTAAGAAGGCCGATGGTAGTTTCCTCTTGGATGATTACAAAGATATTCGAGATGCTGTGACTCCAGGGACCACAGGTTACTCCCTTTTCACTTCTATAAAAATTCTGATAAGCCCATCCCAATATCAAACCCTTGGACATGTGGTTTGGCTAGATTGCTTTTTCCTTATGTCTTCCTAGATGTAGACCTATTTCTAGACCTAGCCAACCACTATGATGTATTGACAAAGACCATCAAAAGGAATGATGGCACTGCCCTTCTAATCTTGAATAGGAACTCATTCATGCAGGCTTTTGGCCTATTTAGCACCATGTCCACTAAGATTGACATGACAAAGTAGGAGAAGAGGTATAGTTTGAAGCCTGGTATTTCCAAGGGCTTGTTGCAGAAACACATGTTGAAAGAGGTGAAGAAATACCTAGATCCTATGAATGAGCCAAATCTATATTATTATAAGGATCTGCACTTCTACATCAAGTATAATTCTTATGCCCTGTGTAGAGTACTAGGGATAGATGGAGATGCAGAGAAAATCAATTCTGGCATCTTAATGATGGTACTAGACTTGCAAGAGGTGCATTCAAGCACTAGCTATGACTATATTCAACATATAATAGATGAGATGCATGAGGGTTTCATAGCAAGCCAGAAAAAGTTAAAAAATGCAAAGGAGAAAAAACCCAAATTCTTGCATTATTCTGTTATAATGAATCTCCTCTTATACTTCAATTTTACAATGATGGATGTTCATAATCTGACTCCTCAGAGATTCTATCAGGCAGCACCAAATCCTATCCAGTTTTGGGTGAGGGTTTGGAATTATACTTCAAGGGAGTGTCACTTTTGTGCTTTCCAAAATTGGATTGTGTATCCAATTCTACAAAGTTTGGGAACAAAAAAGACAAGGATCCCATTGAGAACCATACAACTGCTTAGGCCTTATGAGTATACAGATAATTGGCCTGGAAAACACAATTGGGGTGATTTCTTCTTGGAGGAGAATTACACCATTACCAGGGTATATGGGTGTATTCACCCACCTCATTTATTGCCATATCATGTGCCTGCAAGAGTAGCTGCAATGGAATTCATTTGGTAGCTGATGTTAACAGACAATGAGCACTTTGCACCACATAAAAAGGGGATGATAACCCCTAGGCAGTTCAAAATTTCCAACTTTACAATTGGCAAGAATGCCATTGATGAAGTGGGTCAATGGTTGGAGAAGTATAGAATGGGGGCATCCCCTTATAGGTACATTGACCCAGAAGGCTTCATGGCAGGGGTTAGGAAACTGTATACCCCTACCATCCCTAATACCAATGTTCATTGTGAATGCATTGAAGAGGATGCAACAAGAAACATCTTGTATGAAGATGACATCCATGTAAGAAGACTGAGAATCTAGGAGTTGTTGAATTTCCAGACACAAATAAAAAGGAATGGGTTATCTTTTGGGGGCTTTTACCCTGATCTCCCATATTTTGATAGGATAAAAGCCAGGATAGATAACTACTATATGCTTGTAGAGAAACTAGATACAGTCCTGGACAAGAAAGGTGCTTAGTCACCTGAGCACTCAGAGTCAAAATATGAGAGTGGTGATGACAATGATTATGCATGTCCTCCTATGTCTCCTCCACCACAACAAGCCCTAGAGAAAGAAAAGGCTGAGATCCCACAGTTGCAAGAAGCAGAATGTCACATTATAGATTTGACAGTCGCTACTCAGCCTGATGATGTAGAAGAGCCAACTGCAAAGAGGTAGAAATTGGAGGTGGGACAACCTTCAATTGAGGGACAAGGTAAGAAAAAAGACAAGGCTAAGGCCTTAGTACCTGACACTAGGTTATATGACCATAACCTCAGAAAAGCAATCAGGGAAGGCAAGAAGCAACGACCTGACATAGAAGATGAAGTTGAGATACCACTCAAGGCTTGTGTTGATGAAATATTGCTTTATCAACAAAAGTTCCTAGATGATGATAAATTTGTAAAAATAGAGGAGTTTAAAGACTTCCTGAGTTGGCATAAAATAGAGCATCTAAGATCCCAATTAAATGTGGATGGGAAAGAAACAATTACAAATGAAGCTCTAGTGGCTTTATAGAATTATGATCCTGAGAATGAGGACATTTCACCTGAAGATGCCAGGAAAATGGTGCTGGGAAGTGGGATATTATTGGCTGAAGGATGGGATTTAGCATCTACCTTTATCATAGACCAAATCAGAAAGTAGCCAGACCTTAAAATGGCTAGTGAGGTCCAAGTAGGAGATATGATAAAAGGATTTGGGTATAGCCCAAAGTCTCAGGCTTTTGCAATGTGGAGCCTAAGCCCAAAAGAAAAGAAGCCCCAATTAGTAAATATACAAGAGAATATGGTGGGCAAATAGATGGTGTGGTCTGTAAAAAATATAGGGGAACTAGAAATCTCCCAAATTATGACACACTGGGCTCAGCTGAATGAAGATAAAACTAAGTAACTATTTGAGAGGTATAGTACTTTGCTGGAAAAGACAAGTGAACTGTCTAACGATAGGGATATTTGCCACATACAACTATACCAGCGAGATCAATTGATCAAGACATTGACAAAAGAATTGGTTGCAAAGCCTGAGGTAGTATATGTGCCAGCACAACCACCTCCAATGCAGATTGAAGATAAGCCTAGGTCAGAAGAGGCTGTGGAAAAAAAGGTGGATGAAGAAAAAGGAAATGTAATAGCATTAAAGGCACTGAAAGGCATACTACAATAGAGGATTGATATTCTAAAAGACAAAGCTGATGTTTTAGTCAATGCATATAATAAGTTGTCAGCGTTGCATGCAGAGGTAATGGGGTACCTTGCTATTCTAAACCCCTACTTCACAAAATGGTCAGCTAGGGAAAATCTATTTGAAAAATTTTCATCCTTACAAGCTATAAGAGTAGATTTTCCTGAGGTGGTAACTGAAGCTGGAGATGAGATCAAAAGAGTAAATATTTCTCTCTCATTCTTCAAAGGAAAGTTAAATCAGATAGAGGTTAAATTGAGCCTCTTTTCACAGGATTTCAATAGGTTTATTCCCTCCTTAAAGGGAAATGATGACCAAGTAAAGGATATAGATGCCTGAAAGAGTGATTTTGACACCAAATTTCCTAGTGAAGAGGCATTTCTCTTGGGAATAGATATTGATATAGAAGGATTCAATAAGATATTGGACGAAGCCTTTAAAGCTGAGACTGATATCAATAAGTTCCTACTTGATGTCAAAAACATCACTGATGTTAGATGGGACAGGTTGAAGGTACATGTACAAAGTACTCAGGACTTCAAATGGCCATCAGACGATGAAGTAAAGGCTTGGGAAGTTATGACTACACCGAAGAAAAAGAAGCCTGTAGTTGAAGAATAAATTTTGGACGATGAGTAAGGTGAACACTTGGCACTGCATTGTTCAAAGACAAGATGGAATGGTTATTACAAAAGGAGAATGTAGGTGAGTAGGAAAGCACAGCTATCCAGACTCAACATAAATACTACCAGCTACCATCTACAAATCTGATTGTAGTCGCCAGATCGGGTGAAGAACCAAGAATATCTGTTATATCTTTTGACTTGGTCTTTCCACCGCCTTCTATCTCTTTCTTTTTGTCTCTCTTGTAACTATAGGGTTAGGTTTTCTTTGACCATCCAAATCTTGTTGCATCCTTAGGGATTCCAAGATGGTCATAAACCTATATATAGCAAAGAGAGTTATTTTTGTAATGGTCTTTGATGTTGGAACATTTTGGAGAAGAGAAAATATATTATAGAATTCAGACATTCTGAGCTTCTGTCTATCTCTTGAGGTTGTATAATCTTTCATGTATGAAAAGTTGGATCACCTAAATAATATACGGTGCATTTTTACTCTCTTCCATTGGTGTCTCTTTATTCTCTATGTATGCTCTTTTATGTTAAGTTTACAAGGTATTCTGAATCATTTTAGTCATCAGGTGATTATCTAATTGCTTGTAAGTTTCTTTCAAAGAAAGAACTAAATTTTATGAGTAGTTTCAAGTAGCATACTGCTTTGTTTAAGGATTTGATACAATAGTTTTGAGGTGATAGGGTAACTTGTAAGGCAATTTACCTGAACTGCATGTGGGTTGTAAGGCAATCTGCTATATTTTGTTTGTATGAAATCTTTGCTTATTTGACTCTATAGCCCAAAGGATAGGCACTGGTGCAGAAATCAGTCTAATAATCTATCAATGTCCAAGATATTCCAAGATATCAAAACCAATTCAATTAAAAATACTTCTGTTACTAAGAACAAATAAATCAAACTCAGTAAGGACCTACGTCAGTAGGACAATGTCCAGTTTATTGATTCCTTGAAGAGTGAATCCATTAGGTTCTCCCTCCTATAAGAAAAGGAAGAAGGATAAAAATCCTTTATCACTGGTTTTTTCTATATTTAAGACCATGAGTTTGTATGGTTAAATCTTGTACCTGATTATGCCTGGTCATTTACAAGGTGTTTTATCAATTGGTTTAACAAAAGATACATAGCAGATCAATGTCCACATTAATATATACTGTGTACACAGCCATCATAAAAGGTAAAACCTGCCTGAGTATATGTGGAGCTCAAAAATGAAGAAGGACCTTATCCAATCCTTAGCAATTAGGTTTTTCTTGTCTCTGAATCAGTATTAGAGGGCATGGTGTGAAAGTAGTCATTTCAAGAACTGTGATTCATACAAGAAAAATCCCTAACAAATTGGTGACTCTGCTAGGGATAAGAGATTGTAAAGTCTTGTTGAAGTATTCAGAAATCTCTGGTGTTCCACAATTTAAAAATTTTGAGAATCAGTTGAGTTTGCCCATCCGAGTCGCCTAACAAATTGGTGACTCTACTAGGGAAAGAGATTGTAAAGTCTTGTTCAAGTATTTAGAAATCTTGTGTGTTTTAAGATCTAAGTTATTACAAAATTCTGGTTGTTGTTGTCATAATCTAACCCTTGATAGTTATTCATTCATCCCAATTTATTGGGTGGCGACTCTAAAAGGAAAAATCTATGAGATTAGTGCAAAGTTGATAAATGTCTTATAGAATGAATACTAGGTCAAAAGTAAGAACTGACCCAGAAAGGGTATTATATGAAGGAATCCCATCAACCTCGAGAGTTGGAGCCTCCTAGAGAAAAAATAAAAATCAAGTTGATATGAATGAAACCCCTTTGAGAGGTCAAGAAACAAATATCAGAAATGATAGGAATACTATTCAGCACTCTCATGATGGAAATACCTCAGACTATGAGGAGGCTGCTGAAAAGGTATTAGATACACCCACACTCACTTCTAATTCAAATGAAAGAGAAGAAATTACTACACCGAGTTCAGATTCAGAAGATGCCCCTTCTGATATGCTACCCAATAAAGAGAAGTTTATTTTGAAGCAGCTTGCCCTAGTTCAACCGATGAAAAATGAAAGAGAAATAAGAAAGAAAAGGAATGATCATAAGGCTCTTGGTAAAAATAGAAAAAGACTTCCTAAACACCAAACTATGAAAGAGACAGAAAAGTCTTAGAAAATTAAAGAAATACCATTCACTCATAAAGATTCTATTTTTCAAATAAGTAAGGGTAAATAGAAGATGGGTGAACATGGAGATCAAGAGCCTAAATATCAAAAGCCTATGGTTGAACAAATTTCTAAATTATAAATTGATTTAGAAAAGCTAAGAATTGAAAAGGAAACCATAGAAAAAATGTTGGAAAAAGCCCAAATGGAAGCTGCTACAATTGAAATGAAAAAGCAGATAGACTTCTTACAATCTTCTAAGTATACTTTTTTTGAACCAGAGAATAATACATCTTCTAGAGGAAAAGCTACTATGACTAAATAAGATGATAGTTTTCAAAGGAAACCACTACACAATGAGAGGTACAAACAGTTTGATTTTGTTGGTATCCCTGGATACCCTAATGCCTTTCCTAAAGATGTGGGTGACATAGGAGAAAAGCTCCCAAAGTTTCCTGGTAATAATGTGATTTCTTGTGAGACACACTTAAGAAAGTTCATTGACTTTGTTGATGATTTGAATATTACCCATGAAGATGTACTAATGAAACTTTTTGTTCAGTCCCTTGTTGAAGATGCAAGAGAATGGTTTAGAAGCATAGCTAATGGCTCTATTGTTTCCATGGATGAGTTGATTGAGTTGTTCAAAGATCAGTATGGAGATAAGAAAAATAAGGGTTTTTTATTGAATGAGTTCAATAATATCAAGAAAAATTACAATGAAGAGGTTACAAAATTTAATACAAGATTTCAAAGAGCTATGCATAAACTATTTCAAAAGATAAAGCTAGATGAGGAAGTATGTCTAGCAACTTATTTAAATGCTTATGATTCTAAAATGGGATATGCTCTGAGAGATAAAAACCCTAGAACACTCATTGATGCTTATAAGATAGAATTCAATATTGAAATGAATAGAAGAGTGTCTAGTAAGTTGAATAGGAGAGATGATCCCAGGTTTAGTAAGAGAAATCTGAAAGAACCAGAGTACAAGGAATATAGAGCTCCTCAAAACAATAAACCTCTCTACAATAATACTTACAATCCTCAGAACAGAATGCAAAATCATCCATACGGGACTCAGTTCAAAGATGGAAAGCCTGTCGCTGCACCTAAAAGGGAAAGAACAGATAATAAGACTCCAGATCCTCTTCATAGAAATTCAGTCCATTTCTACAATGAGGAGACCTGGTGTGAAGCTTGTGATGCTCCTCATAATCCTGATTTTTGTGTCATTTCCCTAGATCTAAAAGCAAATGAGGAACAATAAAATGATGAAGGGGAATAGTGTGATCATAGTATGACTAACACCTATTCATGCCATGATACTGATTCAAACAGTGAAGAAGAAAATCATGATTCCTATGTTTCACAGAGAAGGGTTGAGAATCACCATCAATAGATCTTATCTGACAGTGAAGTGGATGAAACTGATGATAATATTAGATGCTATGCTCAAAATAGCAAAGATGTTCCACTCATGAGAAAAGATTCAGATGAGGAAAAGGCTAGAATTACTATTGAATTAGTAAACAAATCTAGAAGCAATTACCATTTAAGGAACAGGGTGGTAGATGGAACTAGTAGCCAGCCCTCAGGTGTTCTCATAAAGGAAAATAAACAAGGCACTAAATATGTTCAGAGGAAAGAAGAACCCAAAGAAAATATAAATAAGCACAAGGTCAAAATCATCACAAAAGCTGTAGAGCCAAATGTTATACAATAAAAGGATGAAAAGAACCAAGAAAAAGTTGTTCCTGTTCAAAAGATAGAAAGTAAAAGGTTGAAAGAACCATTCCAAAAGAAACATAGTGAAGATAATGAAGTTATCATTGATAGGTCTAAACATTCAGAGGTTTGTTATACTCCAGTTGACATGGTTCAATGTTTATCTTAGATGATAGTTAAGGTACCATTTCTGGAAATGATGAGGATCAAGGAACATAAGGAAAAGGTTATGTTATTATTAAAAAGTGTACCTATAATAAAAGTTCAAGACCCAGTGGATGTATCTGAGATGACACCTATCAAGGGAAATGAGGATGAGATGTTAACATCTAAGATTACCCAAATATTCTTAAATTCAACTTCTTCTCCAAAGGTGGTGGACCCATTTTCTCTTTCATTAATAATCAATGATAAAATTCTCAAAAATTGTATGATTGATTCAGGAGCTTCTAATACAGTCATGCCAGTTGAGATCATGAAGGCAATGGGCCTACAAGTTGACACACCTCATGGGAGGTGTAGAGCTATGGATTCTAGAGAAGTCCCTGTAATTGGTACCATTGAATCCATGCCTTATAGACTTGCACTATGCCCTGATGTAGTGATGACAATGAATGTTCTTGTGACTGATATACCACCTCATTATTGCATGTTATTATCAAGAAAATTGAGTGCTTCAATGGGAGGAAGTATACAAAATGATTTGTCATTTGCTACTTTCAATATTGCTGGAGAGAATGTCAATGTTCCAAGAGAGAGCCAAACTCCCCACATGATATAAAAATATGAAGATAGTCATGTTAACTATTGCATTGATGTAGACATGGAAAATTTTAGAATGCAATAGGATGAGCATAAAGATCAGAGAGCTGATTCCTTGAGTAAGAAATTAATATTGCAAGAGAAAGGGATATGGAAAATGTATTTTGGTGGTGCCTTCTCTAAAGAAGGATCAAGGGCAGGAGTATTGTTGATATCCCCATCAGGTACAACTTTTAAATACTCATTTCTGCTAGCTTTTCAGTGTACCAATAACACTGCAGAATATGAGGCCTTATTTTTAGGACTTGAAATTGCTATCAAACATGGTATAAAATGTTTAAAGGTCTATAGTGATTCTGAGTTAGTGGTAGCACAATTCAGATCTAAATATGCTGTGAAAAATGAAAGATTAAAAATGTACAAACATGCTATTTGGGATCAACTTGAGATGTTTGATGCTTTTAATATAACATGGTTGGAAAGGTCAACGAATATTATGGCTGATTTTCTAGCAAATGTTTCTCTGAAAAATGATGATTTGACCTTACATGGAGTATCGATACTTGAAGTTAAGACAAGACCAGTTATCCCAGATAACATATATAACTGGCAAGTGTTCCAAGATGATAAAGATATTTTGAGGTTCATGCAATGCTTAGATCAGTATGAAAACCAGAGCATAGATTGCAGTTCTTTGTTAGAATCAGATGATGGAAAGGAATACATCTTTGGAAATGAAGTTGTTCAATTAAGTTCTAATCTGATCCCTAGGGGATTGCTTGAGCTTGAAGCATTGTTTGTTAGTAAACAAAATGATTCAGCTAAGATAAGCAATGCCAATGTCGAGGATTTGGAAGAAATAAATTTGGGATCAGAAAATAGTCCTCAGATAGTTTATATAGGAAAAGGTTTGGACTCTCATGTGAGGATAAACTTGATCAAGTTACTAAGAAAATACAAGCATGTTTTTGCTTGGTCATATGAGGATTTGAAGGCATATAGAGAAGACCTTTTCCAACATGAAATTCCTCTCAAATCATATGTCAAGCCATTTAGACAAAAACAAAGGCCCATTAACCCCTTGTTGGCCCCTAAAATGCAGTAGGAATTGATGAAACTCAAAGATGCTGGGATAATCCAACCTATTAGACATTCAACATGGGTATCAAATCTAGTGCCAGTTAGAAAGAAGAATGGTGACATCAGGTTATGTGTTGATTTCAGGAATCTCAATATTGCTTCATTGAAGGACAATTATTCACTGCCAAATATGGAAGCAATGTTGCACAAAGTGACTGGTTGTGAATTATTGTCAATGATGGATGGTTTTTCAGGATACAACCAAGTTCTAGTCAAAGAGTCAGAGCAATATAAGACTGCATTTACTACTCCTTGGGGAACATATGTTTATATCAGAATGCCTTTTGGTTTGATAAATGCAGGTGCAACTTTTCAGAGAGCCATGGATGTTGCTTTCAAAGAGTTTATTGATTTATTCATGGTTGTTTACCAAGATGACTTGAATGCATATTCAAAGAAAGCTAATGATCATTGTGATCATTTGGGTAGGATTTTTAATAAAGCATTAGAATATGGAGTTTCATTAAATCCCAAGAAATGTCACTTTGCAGTTAAAGAGGGAAAATTGATTGGACATATAGTATCTAGAGAAGGGGTAAGAATATACCCTAAAAGGGTAGAGGCAATTCAGAAAGTAGTGGCCCCAAAAAACTTAAAAGGTGTACAATCTTTCTTGGGAAAGATTAATTTTGTCAGAAGATTTGTAGCCAATGTTGCTAAAATTGTGAAGCCCATTGTGAAATTGCTAAGAAAGGATACTAAGTTTATTTGGAGTGATAAAGCCCAACAAGCATTTGAAAGAATAAAGAAGGCAGTGCAGGAAACTCCAGTGTTGAAATCTCCAGATTACACTATGCCTTTCTCCCTGTTTTCATTTGCATCATTTCACACAATTGCTGCAATTCTCCTTCAGAAAGATGAGCAAGGATTTGAACATCCCATAGCCTTTTATAGTAAATCCTTACAAGCTGCAGAACTTAACAATGAAATTATGGAAAAGCAGGCCTATGCATTGGTAAAGGTTGTGAAGTCTTTTAGGCCCTACTTGGTATGTGCCAAAGTACAGGCCTATGTTCCACATTCAGCAGTAAAAGATATTCTCACACAGTTAGAGGTTACTGGTAAAAGATGCAAACGGATTACAAGGATTCAAGAGTTCAATTTGGAAATCAATATCACTAAATTAGTAAGAGGTCAAGGCTTGGCCAAACTTATGACAGAAGAGAACCTGGATTTAGTGCTATCAAATCAAACAGAGGATCATGATCAAGCCATTACCAGTATAGAGAGGCAACCATATTACACTGATATTGTTTTCTTCCTCAAAAATGCTAAGTGTCCTAATTATTTGTCTGATAATCAAAAGAGAAGTTTGAAATTGCAAGCTCAAAAATATGTTTTGATTCAAGGAGATCTATTTTGGAAAGATAAGAATAGTGTACTATTACTATCCCTTGACAAAAATCAAGCTGAGAAAGTTTTAATTGAGATGCATGAAGGATAGTGTGGAGGACATTTTTCTTCTAAGACCACTACCCATAAAATTTTGAGGGTAGGATATTATTGGCCTACTCTGTTCAAAGATACCTATGCACATGTTAAGAAATGTGAGCCATGTCACAGGTTCTCCAATAAATTGAAATTTGCAGGTGCTCTGTTACTCAACCCAGTGAGCACTGAGGCTCCTTTTGCTGTATGGGGCATTGATTTTATTGGTGAATTTCAAGAAAAGTCTAGTGCAGGGCAAAGTTGGATTTTAGTTGCCATAGATTAATTTACTAAATGGATTGAGGCTATCCCCACAAGGAAAGCAACTAGTAAGGTGGTTACTGAATTCCTATTAGAAAACATTTTGACCAGATTTGGAGTGCCTAGTAAATTAATAATGGATAATGCTATGAGTTTTAGATCAGAGGAAATGATAAGTTTTTTGTGAGCAGTATGGGATCACAATACCGTATTCATCCCCATATCACCCACAGGCCAATGGACAAGACGAGTCTAGTAATAAAAGTATATTGAAAATATTGAAGAGGACTTTGGAACAGAAAAAAGGACTTGGCACACAAAATTGAGATTAGCCCTCTGGGATAATAGGATAACACTTAAAAAGGCAACTGGTCAATCACCTTTTGAGTTGGTGTATGGTTTACAAGCGAGATTGCCTATTAACAATTTGTTTCCCATTTGCCAATACATACAAGAGAAACATTTAGATGTCTCTGACAATATGCAAAATAGAATGATGCAGTTGATGGAATTAGATGAAATAAGGAGAAATAGTCAAAGAGAAAATGTGAAGTCACAACAGAAAATGAAATATCTTTTTGACAGGAGAGCTACTGAGAGAAAGTTCCAAACTGATGATTTAGTTCTCCAATGGAATACAAGGGTAGAGGATAAAGGTGAGCATAAGAAGTTTGAGTCTTTATGGCTAGGGCCATTTATTATTGCAAGAAAATTTGGCAAAGATTCATACTTGTTGAAGAATATAGAAGGAGATTTCTTTGAGTTGCCTGTGCATGGGTAGTTTTTGAAGCCTTTCTTTAAGTAAAGGTTCAAAGTGCACAAGTAATTTTGTATCATATCCTCCTCTCCTTGCCCCTTGTTTGTAAATTCCTGTACATTTTTCCCTTTCTATTTTAGCATTTTTCTCTGTTGAAGGTGGTCTGCAACCATAGATTCTGTGGTTCTTTGTCATAAACTATGTTTAGCCAATCCACATCAGAGACACTGTTGGTTGTATTTCTCATTTTGACAGCTTTCCTGGTTCCTTGTCCTACTCTCTGTGCTATGGTGTTTTCTTTATGCCATCTCATGGTCCTTGCCTTATCTCTGTCATATTTTCAGGTATTCAAGTCTGAACTTACCTTTGTAAAACCCTAAAAACCCTAAAAATCCTAAGTCCTTCCAAGTATTAAACGATGAAAGTAAACCCTAGGCCATTCCTTTCTATTTCAATGTTACTTTTTCATTCACTTAAGGCATGTGTTTTAATTTAAGTCACCTCATCGCGTTACTCCAGCCAAATATTCCATAAGTCTTCCCGACTTAGCATTTTCCTTTTGTCACATGGTCTCGTTCAAAATTAGAATATTCCTTTGGCTTTCTGAGACTCAGCGATTCTTTTCATGTCAGGTAGTCACAAGATAACTATGTTATAAAGCTTTATAAAGAAGGGACCCACTGCTTAGTCGGGTGATCATAGGAGATTTTTAACAGTTATGAAAATGTTCTCAGAGTCAGTGATTACTTCATGTCGCGTTATCACCAAATCAAGAAAAAGCTAAAAGTTAAGTTAGGCCTTCAGTCACATGATCTCAAAATGGAACAGTGGTTAAGAGATTTTAACTGAGACTATGCGACTGACCGTCTATGGTTTGTAGAAAAGCTTAGTCAGCTTGTCACCAGAAAAGAATGATGACTTAGTTCTCTAGTATGCAGCAGGTGAACGAATGGTTGTATGACATGTGTCACAAGGAAAGTGGATGTAAAAGGATCATCTCATAGTCGCCTAAAGGAGGAAGTGGATTCAGTGACAACAAGACTAGGTACTTTCCCTTCAGTCGCAGTGTCTGGGAATGATTTGAGGGTGTGCCCAAGAATATAGCGATTAAGTGATAGCCATCAGATGAAGGAATCAGAGGATCTGATGGTGGTCACGAAGTCTAAGTAGAAAAGTGCCCCAAGGGAAAATTCCTCCCAACTCAGTGATTAAGGTATGTCGCGCAGTCTTCAGAAGAAAAAAGGGGGCGCTTATAACTTGTTAAGGTAATGTTGAATGCTCAAGACTTGATTCCGCGATTGGACGACTAAGCATTGTCACATAGTCTTGAAATAAAAATCAAATGTTCAGTGATAGGGAGAAAATCATAAAGGTTAAAGGCAACAGTTAGTCACGAGGTCTCAGAATGAATGATGAGTTACTGTTAACTCCGCGCGACTATGATTTCAATTGGGTCGCATGATCACCAGATTGTAACTTGGGTCAGCCAAAGGTAAGAAAATGCATTGTCGCCATGTCTTGAGATGGAACCATGGTTAGTGATAGAGGCCTACAACAAAGAGACTTAATGCAATCACCCAGTCGCCTGATAGCAAAATCTAAAAGCGAGGGCAGTTTTTTTTGATGTGACAGTGTAAATCTCTCGGCAACCAATCACAGGTTTGTATTTTGATCACTGTGCAAAAAGAGTAGCTGAGATGTAAGATAGATAGTGAATCAGAATGTGACATGTTCTCTCTTTTAAATTTTTTATGATTGTTCTGAGGATTCATATTTGAAAATTTGATTTCCTGTCAACTTCATGCAACTACAGCTAGGTTTTTGATCAAGTGCACAACATGTCAAATTAATGGCAGAACTGATGTTTCTAAATTATGAGTTGTGTACTCTGAATGATGGCTATAAGGAGTTGATGGTGCATTCATTCACATTCACTGAGTTTTCAGATTTTAGAGCCCAAGTTGCTAGGTTTTCAGAAAAAAGAGATATCTTATTCAAGTTGCAGTTGTTCCAAAGTTGATCAAAGAGTTCTAAATTGCAGAAAATTGTGTAAGACAGTCAGCTAATCTCCATGTTAGATTTATTTCAATATCTATTAGAAGAAAGAGATTCAGAGTGTTGCAAATATGAGTGGAGCTATGAGTGTTCCTTCAAAAAATGGAGGGAGTGGAGAGGAGCAGAAAGGAAAAGAAATTTTCTCTGATGAATTTCTCTGTCTCCTGCCTGGTTCAATGCAAAATAAGAAGGTCGATGCTAGTGTCCTCTTGGATGATTACAAATATATTCAAGATGCTGTGACTCCAGGGACCACAGGTTACTCCCTTTTCACTTACTTCTATAAAATTTTTGATAAGCCCATCCCAATATCAAACCCTTGGACATGTGGTCTTGCTAGATTGCTTGTTCATGATGTCTTCCTAGATGTATACCTATTTCTAGACCTAGCCAATCACTATGATGTATTGACAAAGACCATCAAAAGGAATGATGGCACTACCCTTCTAATCTTGAATAGGAACTCATTCATGTAGGCTTTTGGCCTATTTAGCACCATGTCCACTAAGATTGACATGACAAAGCAGGAGAAGAGGTATAGTTTGAAGCCTGGTATTGCCAAGGGCTTGTTGCAGAAACACATGTTGAAAGAGGTGAAGAAATACCTAGATCCTATGAATGAGCCAAATCCATATTATTATAAGGATCTACA
Source organism: Thuja plicata (assembly GCA_018584345.1). Taxonomy (NCBI): domain Eukaryota; kingdom Viridiplantae; phylum Streptophyta; class Pinopsida; order Cupressales; family Cupressaceae; genus Thuja; species Thuja plicata. Next base: position 1,729,227 of record MU226278.1, on the reverse strand, counting down.
CTTCTACATCAAGTATAATGCTTATGCCCTGTGTAGAGTACTAGGGATAGATGGAGATGCAGATAAAGTCAATTCTGGAATCTTAATGATGGTACTAGACGTGCAAGAGGTGCATTCAAGCACCAGCTATGACTATATTCAGCATATAATAGATGAGATGCATGAGGGTTTCATAGCAACCCAGAAAAAGTTAAAAACCCAAATTCTTGCAATATTCTGTTCTAATGCATCTCCTCTTATACTTCAATTTTACAATGATGGATGTTCATAATCTAACTCCTCAGAGATTCTATCAGGTAGCACCAAATCCTATCCAGTTTTGGGTGAGGGTTTGGAATTACACATCAAGGGAGTGTGACTTCTGTGCTTTCCAGAATTGGGTTGTGTATCCAATTATACAAAGTTTGGGAACAAATATGACAAGGATCCCATTGAGAACCATACAACTACTTAGGACCTACAAGTATACAGATAATTGGCCTGGAAAACACAATTGGGGTGATTTTTTCTTGGAGGAGAATTACACCATTATCAGGGTATACGGGTGTATTCACCCACCTCATTTATTGCCATATCATGTGCCTGCAAGAGTAGCTACAATGGAATTCATTTGGCAGCTGATGTTAATAGACAATGAGCACTTCGCACCGCATAAAAAGGGGACTATAACCCCTAGGCAGTTCAAAATTTCCAACTTTACAATTGGCAAGAATGCCATTGATGAAGTGGGTCAATGGTTGGAGAAGTACAGAATGGGGGCAGCCCCTTATAGGTACATTGACCCAGAAGGCTTCATGGCAGGGGTTAGGAAACTGTATACCCCTACCATCCCTAATACCAATGTTCATTGTGAATGCATTGAAGAGGATGCAACAAGAAACATCTTGGATGAAGATGACATCCATGTAAGAAGACTGAGAATCCAGGAGTTGTTGAAGCTACAGACACAAATAAAAAGGAATGGGTTGTCTTTTGGGGGATTTTACCCTGATCTCCCATATTTTGATAGAATAAAAGCCATGATAGATAACTACTATGTGCTTGTAGAGAAGCTGGATATAGTCCTAGACAAGAAAGGTGCTCAATCACCTGAGCACTTAGATTCAAAATATGAGAGTGGTGATGACAGTGATTATGCACATCCTCCTATGTCTCCTCCACCACAACAAGCCCCAGAGAAAGAAAAGGCTAAGATCCCACAGTTGCAAGAAGCAGAATGTCACATTATAGATCTGACAGTTGCTACTCAGCCTGATGATGTAGAAGAGCCAGCTGGAAAGAGGCAAAAATTGGAGGTGGGACAACCTTCAGTTGAGGCACAAGGTAAGAAAAAAGACAAGGCTAAGGCCTTAGTACCTAGCACTAGGTTATATGACCATAACCTCAGAAAAGAAATCAGGGAAGGCAAGAAGCAACGACCTGACCTAGAAGATGAAGTTGAGATACCACTCAAGGCTTGTGTTGATGAAAGATTGCTTCATCAACAAAAGTTCCTAGATGATGATAACTTTTTAAAAATAGAGGAGTTTAAAGACTTCCTGAGGTCTCATAAAATAGATCAGCTAAGATCCCAATTAACTGTGGATGGGAAAGAAACAATTACAAATGAAGGCCTAGTGTGTTTACAGAATTATGATCCTGACAATGAGGACATGTCACCTGAAGATGCTAGGAAAATGCTGCTAGGAAGTGGGATATTATTGGCTAAAGGATTGGATTTAGCATCTTCCTTTATCATAGACCAAATTAGATAGCAGCTAGACCTTAAAATGGCTAGTGAGGTCCAAGTAGGAGATATGATAAAAGGATTTTGGTATAGACCAAAGTCTCAGGCTTTTGCAATGTGGAGCCTAAGGCCAAAAGACCAGAAGCCCCAATTAGTAAATATACAAGAGAATATGGTGGGAAATTAGATGGTGTGGTCTGTACAAAATACAGGGGACCTAGAAATCTCCCAAATTATGACACACTGGGCTCAGTCGAATGAAGATAAAACCAAGCAATTATCTGAGAGGTATAGTACTTTGCTAGAAGAGACAAGTGCACTGTATAAAGATAGGGATATGTGCCACATACAACTATACCAGTGAGATCAATTGATCAAGACATTGACAGAAGAATTGGAGGCAAAGCCTGAGGTAGTATATGTGCCAGAACAACCACCTCCAATGCAGATTGAAGATAAGCCTAGGTCAGAAGAGGCTGTGGAACAAAAGGTGGATGAAGAAAAAGGAAATGTAATAGCATTAAAGGTACTGAAAGGCATAATACAACAGAGGATTGAGATTCTAAAAGACAAAATTGATGTTGTAGTCAATGCATATAATAAGTTGCCAGCGTTGCATGCAGAGGTAATGGGGTACCTTGCTATTCTAAACCCCTACTTCACAAAGTGGTCAGCTAGGGTAAATCTATTTGAAAAATTATCATCCTTACAAGCTATAAGAGCAGATTTTCTTTAGGTGGTAACTGAAGTGGGAGATGAGATCAAAAGAGTAAATATTGCTCTCTCATTCTTCAAAGGAAAGTTAAATCAGATAGAGGTTAAATTGAGCCTCTTTTCGAAGGGTTTCAATAGGTTTATTCCCTCCTTAAAGGGAAATGATGACCAAGTAAAGGCTCTAGATGCCTGGAAGAGTGATTTTGACACTAAACTGCCTAGTGAAGAGGCATTTCTCTTGGGAACAGATATTGATATAGAAGGATTCAATAAGATATTGGATGAAGCCTTAAAAGCTGAGACTGATATCAATAAGTTCCTACTTGATGTCAAAAACATCACTGATGTTAGATGGGAAAAGGAGAAGGTACAGGTACAGAGTACTCAGGACTTCAAATGGCCATCAGACGATGAAGTAAAGGCTTGAGAAGTTATGACTACACCGAAGAAAAAGAAGCCTATAGTTGAAGAAGAAATTTTGGACGATGAGTAAGGTGAACACTTGGCACTGCATTGTTCAAAGACTAGATGGAACAGTTATTACAAAAGGATAATGTAGGTGAGTAGGCAAGCACAGCTATATAGACTCATCATAAATACTACCAGCTACCATCTACAAATCTGATTACAGTCGCCAGATCGGGTGAAGAACCAAGAATATCTTTTATATCTTTTGACTTCGTCTTTTCACCGCCTTCTCTCTCTTTCCTTTTGTCTCTCTTGTAACTTTAGGGTTAGGTTTTCTTTGACCATCCAAAGCTTGTTGCATCCTTAGGGATTCCAAGATGGTCATAAACCTATATATAGCAAAGAGATTTATTTTTGTAATGGTCTTTGATGTTGGAACATTTTGGAGAAGAGAAAATATATTACAGAATTCAGACATTCTGAGCTTCTGTCTATCTCTTGAGGTTGTATAATCTTTCATGTATGAAAAGCTGGATCACATAAATAATATAGGGTGCATTTTTACTCTCTTCCATTGCTGTCTCTTTATTCTCTGTGTATGCTCTTTTATGTTAAGTTTACAAGGTATTCTGAATCATTTTAGTCATCAGGTGACTATCTAATTGCTTGTAAGTTTCTTTCAAGGAAAGAACTAAATTTTGTGAGTAGTTTCAGGGAGCATATTGCTTTGTTTAAGGATTTGATACAATAGTTTTGAGGTGACAGGGTAACTTGTAAGGCAATTTACCTGAACTGCATGTGGGTTGTAAGGCAATCTGTTGTATTTTATTTGTATGAAATCTTTGCTTATTTGACTCTATAGCCCAAAGGATAGGCACTGGTGTAGAAATCAGTCTGATAATCTATCTATGTTCAAGATATTCCAAGATATCAAAACCAATTCAATTAAAAATACTTCTGTTACTAAGAACAAATAAATCAAACTCAGTAAGGACCTATGTCAGCAGGACAGTGTCCAATTTATTGATTCCTTGAAGAGTGAATTCATTAGGTTCTCCCTCCTATAAGAAAAGGAAGAAGGATAAAAATCCTTATATCAGTGGATTTTTCTATATTTAAGTGCCTGATTTTGTATGGTTAAGTCTTGTACCTGATTATGCTTGGTCATTTACAAGGTGTTTTATCAATTGGTTTAACAAAAGATACATAGCAGATCAGTGTCCACATTAATATATACTGTGTAAGCAACCATCATAAAAGGTAAAACCTGCCTGAGTATAGGTGGAGCTCAAAAATGAAGAAGGACCTTATCCAGTCCTTAGCAATTAGGCTTTTCTTGTCTCTGAATCAGTATTAGAAGGCATGGTGTTCAAGTAGTCATTTCAAGCACTGTGATTCATACAAGAAA